>CACRXP010000951.1:7808-29923 GCA_902702965.1 Spirometra erinaceieuropaei | reverse complement strand
ACACAACTATCGAAGCACTTGTCCCGCATGCACGTCCGATTGTCACGTGGATCAAGGTTGTAGCCAGGATTGCATTCGCACCGGAAGGAGCCGAATGAATTCACACAACGCTGATCGCAGATGTTGGGCTGTTCGCGGCATTCATCCACATCCAACTCACAGTCACGTCCCTTGAAACCCCGTCGACACACACAACGTCCTTTCTGGCATTCTCCTTGGCCCGGCACACAACTGTCGTAGCACTTGTCACGCATACACGTCCGATTGTCGCGCGGATCAAGATTGTAGCCAGGATCACATTCGCAACGGAAGGAGCCGAACGAGTTCACACAACGCTGGTCACAAATGTTGGGCTGTTCGCGGCATTCATCCACATCCAACTCACAGTCACGTCCCTTGAAACCTCGTCGACACACACAACGTCCATTCTCACATTCTCCTTGGCCTGGCACACAACTGTCGAAACACTTGTCCCGGATGCACGTCCGATTGTCGCGCGGATCAAGGTTGTAGCCAGGATCACATTCACATCGGAAGGAACCAAACGTGTTTATGCATCGATGGTGGCACTGATTCTGGCCGCTCTCATTGCATTCGTCAATGTCCTTCTCGCACTCGGTTCCCTGGAATCCTTTCTGACATTCGCATTTTCCGTTTGATGAACACGTCCCCTGACCTTCCACACATCTGGGGTTGCATTGGACAGGGGTGCATTTGGTCTCGTCTGCCGTCGTCGGGATAAAGCCCTCCCTGCATTTGCACCTGTACGATCCGAATGTGTTGATGCAGTCCTGTTGGCAGTTGTGCGTCCCCGTCAGGCACTCATCAATGTCAGTTCTGCAGTCAGTTCCAGTAAGACCTGGAGGACAGGCGAGACCGCAGCTCACGCCATCGGGCTGGAGGATAAAAGGGCTGGGACAGAGACAGACACGGGTTGCATTCACGGACACGCACTTGAACTGACACGGCGTCAACCCCGATTCCGGGCTGCAGGGATCTGTGGCTGCGCAGTTTTCGCCTGTAAAGCCCGGCTTACAGGAGCACTTGCCGGTTGCAGTGTCACAGTGCCCTCTCCCGGAGCAGTTGTCAGGACAGGTCAGGGAAACGGGAAGGGCACAACTGGGAGTAAATAGGGCCTGCGGGGGAAACACGCAGTCACAGTCCGGGGGAAGGTTCAAGCTGACCGGTAGGAAGCAGCCAATGGGACAGGTGAGGTGAAAGTGTTGTTGGCACACATTAGCTGCCAGTAGGCGACAGGCGCTGCCACGCTGAAGGGCCGCACAACGACACACACCGGCGATACAGTCTTTGCCGCCGATGCATGGCGGGAAACAGCCGACGTCGCAATTCTGGGTGATGCAAGGAGCAGCACAGTTGACGGTGTCCGAACAGACGGCTGGGACACAGAAAGGTGGCAAACAGGTGCCGTCATCTACGACGCCGGTTCCGCCTCCAGAGGTCGTACCTCTTCGAGCGTTGTTGTTGGGTGGAGTTTGTGGGGCGTAGCCCCAGTATTGTCCCTGCTCATTCCACACAAGCTCCGAGGACTGCCGAGGTTTCTGGGACTCCCTTGTTGTAGCTCCAGAGAATTGTCCGTTCGGAAGAACTTGATTTTCGACTAGGCGAAATGGAACCCCGGTCTCCTTAGAGCCGTCAGCCCAGGGGATGTTCTGCTGATCCTGGTAGACGGCGGATTGCCGAATGCCGTTATATCTGGATCGGGCAGGCCGGTAGACTGGCACTTCTCTGGCGCTGAGGTCGAAACCCGGCGACTCATCGTGGATGCCGAAAGTCTCACTGGTCTCCGGAGCAGGTATGAGAAGATTCTGCAGACCAGACCAAACGGGTTCTTCTAGCTCCCGAGCGACACGTTCCGCCTCGTCCGCGTGCAGCTTGCATGTGGCGGTACAAACTAGGAGAAGAGCAAGAAGTGTATCTAACAAATAACCCCCAGGCTGCCGCGACATGCTGGCGTCGGCGTTCTAGTGGTGGTGGCGGTGGCGGCGGCGGTGCTGACGGGTCGGAGCACAATGCATCCTAGGCGGTGTTACGCGACCAGTCTTTTGCCGTCAAAGGAAACCGCAGATCTCCGTGCGCGGGTGTGCGCTAGCAGCGCCTTTCGAACGCCGTGGGAGACGGGAGCAGGTGGCTGATTGGAGGAGCGCATCGGGCCAATCGACGGCCCGCTTGTGGATTTGGCCTTGCTCTCTTCTGACAGCCCGAATGAAAGTCGGGTTGGGCAAGCGCTTGTACACGCATCTGACGATGGACCAACTGCCGTACTGCCGACAACACAAAAATAATGCAACCTAAGTTGCAGGACCCGCCGCGGTCGACAGTCCGACTACCGTGGGCGGAGCTCGCTGCGGAGAATAAAGCGGCTGTACACACACTAAGCACTTAACGTGCACTCGAAACAGCCCAGACAGGTGCCTTATCGATTTTCTGCTACTGACTGACGCCGATGTGAGGGCTTCATCTCCTCAGCTCTCTGTCACGTAAGGAAGTGGTCTGTTTGGGGAAAACAGGGTGACCCTCGCGAATCACATGAAAGAATAAAAGGCCGTTTCATGTCTGTGCTTCTGTCGGCGAATTTTTCCATGTGAGCAATCGTTTACCGCTCAAGGTCAGGCTGTTGCAGCTAGTCTTGCTTAAGCGGGATCCTATTCCAGTATTTCAAACTACTAAGTACGACATGTCCTGGTGGACTTCGGTTAAACATCTGCTTTGCCAATTTCGAAAACCCCGCCTGGAGAAGAGTCGCTACTCAAGTAGTATAGATTTCCCAACATACAGTGAGTGACCGATCTCACTAAATGTTGGCTGAAATTCTCAAATGCGTTTTCGATTAGGAAGGATCACTTGGGCGCAGCTGTAATACTTATTATCTTGTGGCATAATCCTATAATATTTTGGCCTCGGCAGGATGTCGGCTTTGGAATGCACTGCTTTTCAATCTCCTGTAGAAATGGTACTCGTTCAAAAATGACCACTTAATTTGCATGCACTTTTCCCATTGATTTTCGATGGTCTTTTAAATTCAAACATATCTTATAGAAACCATAAACAAAGGTATGCTTTCTTTCAGTCAATTATCAGAGAATCATGCCTTCTTTGTATTTCATACTCAAGGAAGGAGTATAATTAGGTTTTAAAAAAGTTTCTAATTATGAAATTTTTTGAGACCGCGCAATGTCCATTCACATAGCATCGTACCTGGTCGTTTACCGCAACTCCTCATGAAATGTACAATATAATCCGCATCCATTGCAAAATTTCATGGACTTCAAAGGCATAGAAAACTATGCTATTTTCTTTACGCGGAACGCATGCACCGTGTAGACTGAAAACACTAAGCGCTAATACAACGAATGATCAGGCTTCAAATTATTCGGCAATTAAAAAGCTCTTTTAAAACCTGTTTATACTCCTTCTTCGCGTATAAAAGACGACGTGATTCTCTATTAATTGACTGAAAGAAAGCATATCCTTGTTTATGGTTTCTATAAGATATATTTGAATTTGCAAGACCATCGAAAATCAATGGGAAAAGTGCATGCAAATTAAGTAGTCATTTTTTACCGAGTACGGTTTCTACAGGAGATTAAAAAGCAGTGTATTCAAAAGCCGACATCCTGTCGAGTCCGAAATGTAATAATATTTTGCCGCAGGATAATCAGTTTTACAACCGCACCTAAGTAATCCTTCCTAATCGAAAGCGCATTTGAGAATTTCAGCCAACATTTCATGAGATCGGTCGCTCACTGTATCTCCTGTGCCAATCATTCCTCTAAAATGCGTTCACGAGAGGTACAATTCCTGGGGTTGTTTTGTCGGAAAGCACGTCTGTATGAAGCGGGAAAGAGCGCTTTGAATTTATGACAGTTCAGTCGTTCGTATGCCTGCCCGACCGCCGCACGCGGCGACGTCCACGGCGTGCAGTGGGCGCAGCATCAGTGGCTTTCACGTAAATTAGTCCATAGAGGGGCGCACTTTCGACGCGTCTATCTCACTCTCACCTCCCTGACTCACCCTGCCTCCATGGTGAGGCAATGTCAAGGCAACCGGACGCGGATGCGGCTACACTACAGGTACCAGACTCAAATGTCACATAGGTAGGAACGCCATAAAGTCCACATTAAAAAGGAGCCATTGCAGCCAGACTCTCAGTCCTGAGAGGAGGACTATGTAATCCTATCAGTTGGCAGCCTTTCAAACCACGTCTCTTAAATCGTCGTGATTGGTTCATTTATTGAATAGATGCGGATTGAAGTCTGATCAAAGTAACCTGCTAACTGTCCAAAGAAGTGTTTCTCCGATGGCCACTGGTAGATCCTCCAATGGGACCAGCGCAGAAGCTTCAGCCAAGCGTCCTGCATAAAAATCAGTGCTGAACCGACCGAACCCTTTTCCAGACTGCTTCATGTTTAGACGAGAATTTCTCGTGAAAACGTTAAATCACCTCGGGGTGGTGTAAACCCGATCCGTACTGATTTCGGAACGCAGAGGGAGCTTTTGCGTTTTGCCTCCGATCTGCGGTGGAGCGCGTACGCAGACGATCGCATAGTGATTATCAGCCAGTAATTATGAAGTTGTCTCAGCAGTGCCTTCCTGGAAAAGGGGTTGGGGTGTCCATTTCAGCAGTTTCTTCCCAATTATCTTTTTTATCCTCCAACACCCACCACTTCCAGCACGAACGTAGTCCACCTTTTCTGTCCCTAAAGATCTTCCGGTGTCTTCTCGGCCACGTCGTTTTGCTTCGGGTCATGTAGCTGCGACACAGGCGGAGCCCGCGGGCGAGAGGCGAGGACTGCCTAAGTCTGCGTCTTTCGGCAAATACGTTGCTGCCCCCTCTCCCACCCCCCTCTTCTCCCCCTCCCCCAAAAAAATCACAGCGGACATAACTTTTCTCGCATGCGGCACCGGTGATGGAATCATAACTCGGATGCGCGCAAGCATCACACACCATCGGCTTAGCATAAATGTGCTCAGTAAAGGAAACACTCAGTCATGGCCGGGCTGAACGCACAGTAGTACTACGCAAATCCCTGAATTGCCAATTACACCCCGGGGGGAACAGTCCCTGCACTATCGACCAGCTGGATGCTTCACGCCAGCATCCAACACGGGTGATGAGATTTCAGCAATTAACTACCATATGCGGGCCATCAAGCAATTAGCGCACCAGCGGGCAGCAGTCCTTGATGAAGGGGAACGCGGTTAATTACTATAGGTATGCGGTAGCACAGCGACTGCGTCCTGTAAATACTGCAACTTCCTGTGCACGAGTCACCCTTTCTGCCTCCGTCTCTGATGATGGGTTCAAATGAGAATCCGAAACGTCAGGCGAATAAAACCCTTGTTCCAGCGATCGCTTCTTCTTCTGATCAACTAGTCCCTGCACTATCGACCGGCTGGGCAGCTTCACCAGGTAGCAAGTCCCTGCGATGACGCCTGCCGTGGTCTACCACTTCCTAGGACATACTCTGGAAAATAAGCTTCAAGTCACACGGGTTTCATTCTGCTGAAAGCGGCATCAGCGACGGTCACCATTGGCAACACTGTGGCGAAGCGTTGGGGACAGCTAGACAGCCTATCGTTGCAATAACAGGATGCTTGAGACAGTCGACGGCAAATTTCCCCACAGGTCGGGGGTTTTCGATAAGGCGTAATTTGCTGCCGGCAGTGACCACACATATCGCGCGGTCGTCTAGTCCTGTGCTGGGCTAACCTGCCCTGGCATGCAGCTAGCGCGCTAGGTGATTACCAAGTGACCAAGACGGGTGTTTAAAACAACCAAGCGGTCCGAAGTGACGATTAAGGCAAGCCCCCCATCATTCACACAACGCTTTCACGCGGCGTGGTTGCCAAAGTCTGGTCTCGGAGGCTCCGCAAAAAAGATAAAGGTCACTCAGGTGTACGTGCACGACCGCAGTCTGAAGTATGCCGTAACAGACCACTTTTTATATCATTCGGGCAGGGTATGCTGCCCGGACTGTCTAGACATCACGCCGCATGCGCGCGACAAGGGTCCTGTACCCCTGTTTAGACAACCTTGGTGCTGACTGGCCACCCTTGAGCCTATGCTATTCCCCCGACCCGTGTTGTCTCCCGTACCCAGTACACGTCCTGTCCACAACTAACTTTCTGTTTTGTATACACGATACTTCGAGCCCAGTGTTGGTATTTAAATCGCAAAAACAGGCTCAGGTGCGATCCTTGCTGACACTAATTTCCGAGGTTTTATCTAGACATTTATCCAGGGCGATTAAAGCACAATTTCAGCCAGATATGGCAGTGACATTACCATGGTAGAGGCGGACACATAGCTCAGCGTTTGGCTGCTATGTGAGCCGTGTGGAGGCAGACAACAACTACAGTCTACAGGTGAGCTACCGCGCAGTCAGTTTCCGAGTAGTCTTCGCGTTCCAGCAAAAGATACGCCGTTCTTTCTTCCTTTAGGTAATGTCTATTGACACACTGACATTCGCAAAGTTGGCAGAGGCCCGGTCGCGTCGGTTACTGCGTACGGCACAGTATGCCTCGGGATTTGCAATAAAAGAAACTTGAACAGTATGGATGCTTGGGGCTGTGCCACAATTCGTCTTCTCTATCGCACAATCTGTCCCAAATTCTGATATTCAAGAGAGAGTCTTGCAGAATCCCATTTGTCGAACCCCTGATGAGTAATTCCTCCAAAAGCCAGCAGATATGTGTAGGTTTATACGTCCAGCATAACGTCTGATAGCACAACCTCCTTTAGAAACTTTAGTAAATCCTAAAGTCCTCTGACACAACCGCCCATGCTCGCAAACGTGCAGGTTAGTCTCGGCAAATTTCTGTCCACTGACCAGGCCAGCCATGGCCAATTAGGGAACCCACTGTTAGAAGGCTGATCGTCAAGGAAGCAACTCTCACCATCTCGCCCAAACAATAAGTCGACTGTCGGTGTCTTGCAAGGCAACAACAGTCGTTCGGCCCTCCGAAATGGAGATGAACCACCGTGCGCGAGCGATAATAGCGGAGGAGGAGAAATGCAACGAAGTACGTACCAGAGTTTAATTGGCAGTTAATGGGAGGTCCATTCCCCCCCGTGGCCTGAATGATTCTAGTAAAAGCGCAAAAGAGTATTCAGCAGCGAACTCGACATACATTGAGTGACCGATTCCACGAAATTTTGGCTGAAATTCTGAAATGCGCTCTCGATTGAGAAGAATTACTTAGGCGTGATTCTAATATTGCTTATCTGGCGACATAATCCTATAATATTTCAGATTTGGCGGGATGTCAGTTTTTGAATGCACTGCTTTTTAATCTCCTGTAGAAACCGATCTCGGTAAAAAATGGCTACTTACTTAGAATGCATTTTCACATTGATCTTCGATGGCATTGTAAATTCAAATATATTTTATAAGACCCACGAACAAAATATGCTCCCTTTTGGTCGTTTGATAGAGAATCACGTCATCTTTATAGTTTATACTCGAAAAAGGATGGTAATTACGTTTTAAAAAGTTTCTAAATAAGGGATTTTTTGAGACCGTGCAATGTCCATTCATACACCATCGTACCTGTCCATTTACCACTGCTCCTCATGAAATGTTCAACATAGTCCGCATTCACTGCAAAATTTTATGGACTCTATATGATATCTTTTTAAAAACGTTCAAGAAGATGTGATTTTCTTCACGCGGAATGCATGCCCCTAGTAGACTGAAAGCCCTAAGCGTTACTGCAACGATTGATCAGGCTTAAAATTATTCGGGAATCAGAAAGCGTTGTTAAAACATAATTACCATCTTCTTCGAGCAAACGCTATAAAGATGACGTGATTCTCTATCAAACAACTTAAAGAATGCATATTTTATTTGTAGGTTCTATAAAATATATTTGAATTTGCAAGGCCATTCAAAATCAATGTGAAAAATGCATGCTAAGTAAGTAGCCATTTTTTACCGAGTACGGTTTCTACAGGAGATTAAAAAGTAGTGCATTCAAAAGCTGACATCCTGCCAAATCCGAAATATTATAGGATTATGTCGCAAGATAAGCAATATTAGAATCACACCTAAGTAATCCTTCCCAATCGAGAATGCATTTCAGAATTTCAGCCAAAATTTCATGAAATCGGTCACTCACTGTACCTGATCAGGATCATGGATACTGTGAAGTGGAGAAGCAGATGGCAGAATCCGGACTCACATACTCAGGACTGCTGTACGATCTCCGGCACAGGACTGACGTGCTCTACTGGGAGCTCACCTGAAACGTTCCCAAATTTCATGCATAGGGGGAACCTTGGGCGCACGAGGCCAATATTGGTGGTAGCGTCCCCATACCAACCGCTGCTCTCATAAGCAAATTTTCAGACAGGTTCTGCTCCGCTTAACATTCGACAACCACATTCTAGACGGAGAATGGTGAAGATCGGGCATGTGGTCCCACTTGACCTTTGCGTCTATGAAGTGCCTACATGTGCTATTTGGGAGGCTCAGCTTAACCCCCCTACCTTTCCCTCATTCCCCATCACGCCTTCTCGAGTGTTACGATTAGGGTTAGCAGTTTAGGGCCAAGGTCAGTGCTAAAGTTAGAGGCTTGGGGTTGGGGTTGGACTTTAGGCGTAGACTTAGATTTGGATGTTAGGTTATCAACTTCAACTACGTTTTCACTCGCGGCCATCTCGAAAATCAGGCTTGACTTTATATCTCACAAACCTTCTCCTTCAGTATTATTGGTTATCATGGGCTGAGACCAGTTTGTCTGTATATCTATCCAACACTATCGCTTTTCATTTTTTTCAGTCCTTTTACACCCCCTAATCTCCAGTATTTCATATTACGCTCCCGCGTTCTAACGGTCTTGTCTGTATATTTAAATGGACTAATGACACAAATGTAGTTTTAGAAACGGTGAGGTGAAGGATCTCACTTAACTGTCCCTAGACTGTGGGTCATGTCACATAAGGTTTTACCTTAGAATACATTTGGAGTCCGTTGCAGGCATTAAACTGCCAGCATAAATTATTTTTAATGACCTCAAACTATCACTTAAACTACGCTCATTTCGGTTGTCATGCGAAAGCGTGCGACGAGACTCTTGAAAGAAGTCCGAACAAGTTCCACGTTTTCTTGCATTTCGTCAGCTTATCATCCGGCAGATCCGCAGTCTACCGACAGGCAAGTGGAGTCCTTCACTTTATCGTTGCCGTAATTTTTGCTCCACCCATAAAACCTCCACTGACACCATCCGTTGTTTACAGGAGTCCTTGCTTCCAGTTTTCTTGGTGGGACCACATATCCCACAATCACCCAGAAGCCCAAGCAACTGTGTAAATAGAAATGAACCACTTCCCAAGCCGGTGCGTTTAGCTGTTCTGCCCGCATTGGATTTTCCATTCAGCCTGCGCACATATACTCCAGTATAAACTGACCTACTCCAAGTTAGCGGTTAATTTCTGCGGATATTTGAGAACAACAACTTCTAAACTTGAGTATCTGCCAGAGAGCAGACGGGGAATGCTGAAGAGTCGAACCCTCCGCAGCTGTACCATGCAGCTGCAGAATATCGGCAAAATACACATGTCGGGGCTTTTAGCGAGCACCTGTGCTGCAAATACGGTATCTTCTAACGCCAAAATATACTGCTAGCCGCCTGTCGGCAGTTAGTGCATATTTCGCGGTTAGCCGCTGTGGCTGATGGATTTCGGCCCAAGTCAGATTTCAGTCTGCGCCTGTAGACCTTAGTATAAACTGATGTACTCCAGTTGGCAAAGTTGAGAGATTCGGGTTGATTATTGGAAGAAGAAGAAGAATAAGAAGAAGAAGAAGAAAAAGAAGAAGAAGAAGAAGAAGAAGAAGAAGAAGAAGAAGAAGAAGAAGGGCTCTCCGGAATAGATTTATTTAAATGCTGACTTTTCAAAGAGCTTGGTCGGCTCTTCATTGTCAAAGTGTAAAATGCACTTGATCGATTATGAATGTCAAGTGGCATGTTGTGTTGGTCGGCCTCATGCTGATCGATTTTTCTCTCTCTCTCGCTGCCTCGGCCTCTCGGGAGATGGTTGACGGGCGTTTTGCCTGCGTAATTTTTGAGCCACCATTCCGTCGGGGGAGCTGACTGAACCTTTTTTGGGCGGTCGGTCTGGCGGTTCTTGTTCTTCCTAACCGAGTAAACTCGCCGTCAGACTATCTCCGTGCGGTCTTCTTAAGTCCGGTGTGGTTGTTTGCTCCTGAGCTCTGCGATTGTGATGACGCAGGACTTTGTAAGCTCTTTGAAACGTCAGCATTTAAATAAACCTATTCCGGAGAGCCCTTCTTCTTCTTACGATAATGTACTACAAGTTGGCAGTTAATTTCTGAAATGAAAACGGAACAATTTTCCTTTCCGCTGGGTCATGTCAAAATAATCGTCTTCACAGCAAAACTCCGTTCTTTGAGTGAGTTCGGGGTCAAAATTGAAATTGCACTTTAAGCAATATCAATGCGTCAGTTGAGGCATATATGATCAGAGTCCGAAAATCACGCTAAAAGAGCAACAATAGAGGTCAACCAATTTCTCGACAGATGCCTTTACCTGATTTATGCCCTCAAGAGTTCTGGCTGTGGGGTCATGTCAGACTTGTTGCTTACTCCGCAGAATTTCTTCATTGAATTAATTGCAGGTCGGAATAACGAACGGCATTCAACCAACCTCAGGGCGTCAGTTGTGCAATGAACTCAGGAGGTTGTAGGGTGATATGATAAATACATTAACAATGACGGCTGTTGCTGTGAACTGCAATAATCGGGGCGTGCGACGGGAAGGAGATTTAGGAATTTGAATTGTCATGTGGTTATTTCGCCAGATGATTCTATAACTTATACCTCACGAGTTACTATATCTTAAACTGCTGCAGGACTTTACCAACATCCTGTTCAACCTAAAGTAAATGTTAAAAATAGCACGCTGTCTCATTCATTAAAATACTATGCATTCTCACGAATTAAGGCGAAATTTCGAATCCCAGGTGTATGCATAAGTGAAAAAGAAGATGGTTTGCACACCGGAACACTCCGTTTATTATTGTGAACTTTCGAACTTGTGCAGGAGTCCATCGTCAGAGATAGTGCCAGAAACAGAGCAAGCAACAGTTATTAGGCATGTAGGCCAATCATCGACCGACGGCGCAAGACTGGAGGTGACTGCGCAGGGCTCTGTACGCCAGCGCCAGATCGATAAATCGATTGACTGAGTTCTAATCCGATGCCCAGGCTTCAATCAATTTTCGGCCTGTCTTGTTTCCTGCCAGGGCGACTGTTTTGGTGGCTGCGAAGTTAAACTCGTGACCCATTTCGTAGGTGTGGGCGGCCACTTGCGATAATGTGTCGCCTCGTCGCACAGCCAGCTTATGTTCGTGTATGCGCGTGTATGCATTCTATTACCTACGACTAGGTAACATGATCCTCAAAGGTCGGAGAGTCGGAGTGACGCGCAATTCACCGTTCCTGCGTCCGTCATGCTACGGGGCACAAGATAGGCATCGTCGGTAATGATTAGTAAGCCCTTACGTGTAATAAAGCTGGCATGATAGAAAGAAAGTGATCTCACTGGTTGTTATGGCGTTTTTAAAAATCCTTCCTAAGTCTTGACTGTTGTCGAATTCTTCCGCTACACCTGCCGTGCCGTTTTGTAACCAGGCAGTTACAGAATGCAACCAAGTTCGCACAATGCCTACTGGCATCTTTGTTTACGTTTGTAAGTGGAAGAGGTTTTTTATGGCTGATTGCAATACTGATTTTTGTGCAGCACAGTTTCTAAATATTTCTAATATGATAGCATGCTTTCGTTTTCTCACATTAAAATTAACTCGAAAAAACGCTGAATGTATGTGTTGGGAGCACTTTCACCATCGATTTTTCCATGGTCCTTTATATTCAACCATATTTTGTGCAGCTTATGTACAAAGAAATAATTTTCCACCCATTTTCCTGATACAGACATCGTCAAATGCAGCACTTCAAGGCAAACCATATGCCGATTTTAAGAAAATTTGCTGTTATGATAATGTATGAGTCGTTCGCAGGACACCTGTTGTCTACCATCCGTAGGACTCTTAATGCTGCCTATAATGTGGTCCATGCATGTATATTACTAATACTTCTTGAACAAGGAAAGGCGCCTAACGAGTTATATGATTCAGCCTCAGAGAAAATACTGTCCGTCCGTGATTTTAGAAAGTTTGTAATTATGAGATTTTTTAAGACTACGAAATGTTCCTTTAGGAAGTAAACGACGGTCCCCGCCTATTGCATATCTTTGTGAGCCGAATTCGGTACTTTCTTAATGGTGTAGAGAAATTTATGATTTTTTAATAGGAAAGTATACGGCTTGTAGACTCCAAACCTTAACGCCAATGAAACAGTAAAACGGGCTCAAAATTATTGGGGAAGTGATTACTTTTTTAAAAAATTTATGGAACTCCTTCTTTGAACCTAAAATTTAAGGAGGATGAGATTCTCCACGAAATAAGTTCAAGAAAGCCTATTTTTGTGCATGGTTTCTGTGAAACATGCCTTGAATATACAAATGTTTGAAAAATCAATGGATGAAATTGTACTTCTTATTTAATAATTCTTTTTCCAAATGCGGTTTTTGCAGGCGACCGTAAAGAATGCATTCAAAAGCCGACATCCTTGCAAAACTGAAACATTTCGGGAATATGGTGCGTGAATATCAGTATTAAAACTTATTTAATAATTTCGGTTGACCATTCGTGAGCTTGGTCACTGACTGTATATAGATCAGCTTCAGAGAAAATATATAACTTCCAGACGATAAGACCTTCGAGATTGACTTCTCCGCCATTTATCGAGCCTACCTTGTACGCCGTTATGTGATTGGCTAATTAACTTGCCGATGCGCCTTCAGAAACTTGGTCAGCTGCAATAGCGCCTCAGAGTTTTAAACCCAGCCTCTGATTCACCCGCATATATCGCCTTGCGGAATTCGTGGCGGCCCTTTGATGGGCAACCGCCAAAATCACGCTTTTCTTCCCAGTCCCTTTTCCGGACTATGCGCGTCTACTTGCAGCAGATGGTCTCGCCAACTCGTGTTCCTGAATATGGATAGAGGCGAAGTTCCCCCTGTTGGATTGAGATGAACTGCGTTGCTGGCGTTCATTGCGGGCTATTTGGTCATCAAACCTTCGCATGTGCATGCTTAGCGCCCCGATGGGGGACTGTCGGATTACGTGCTATACATTTCCATCAGTCGAGTTTTAAAAATTCTCTAGCTTCATTTTTTTCGGTGAAAAGTGTTTCATGTGTAATCCACTCCACTCCCCCCTGTCTTAACGACACTTTATGGGCTCTGACAGCCATGAAAATGGATCTACAGAACCCGCACAGTTAATTGACTCTGCACGATAGACTATTCAACCAATGCATTATATTTTAGTTTGAGTTAACAGGAAGACGTGCCATAGAAAGGGATAAGAAATTGAACCCTAGAGCATACAGGGTGCCCGTTTTCCGGTTTTTTTAGTTTTTAGACGGAATGGCATTACCGACAAAGACAAGGGAGACTGGAATGGCCATTTCTGGCTTATTAGCCGTCGTCAGTCAGTCATACCCAACCCCGAAGTGTGGAACACCCGAGGCTCGAACTCGCGACCTGTTAGTAAGAATTTCACGCCTCTAACCACTGGGCCACGAGCGCGTTGCCCTATCGGTTTCGATCGGGAATATACAATGTTAGGGGGCGCTCACCGATCGTTCATACGGAACTCACTCGTTCTGTTGTGCCTTAAGGGCTCTCTCTCGAGTCCAACCAGCAGCCGCACAGCGGCGCATGATATATAGGCAGAATGCTATTACCGACAAAGACAAGGGAGACTGGTCTCCCTTGTAATCTATCTGTTTCCCCTCCCCCCCCCCCGTCTTAGCGACACTGTATGGGTTCGAACAGCCTAGAAAATGAATCTACAGAACCCGCACAGTTAAGTGACTCTGCACGATAGACTATTCAACCACTACATTATATGTTAGCTCGCGTTAACAGGCAGACGTTGTGCCATAGAAAGGGGTGAGAAACTGAACCCTACAGCACACAGGATGCCCGTTTTTCAGTTTGTAATTATTTCGACCTCTGGTTCGACCCTTAGATTCGGACCAAACGTTGATGAACGCAAACAGACCGTAGATCAACCCTGAATCGTGATTGGAGGATATAATAATAATTTCTGACTGGCACAAGTTTACGGGTGCAGCACTGGCAATACGGGGCTGGAGTTCAGGTATTCTGGTGAGCAACACAACACTCCGTGTATTGTGATAGAGGGGTGCTCACCGATCGCTCTTACGGAACTCACTCGTTCCGTTGTGCCTTACGGGCTGTATCTTGAGTCCAACCAGCAGCCGCACAGCGACGCATGATATAGACAGAATGACATTACCAACAAAAACAAGGGAGACTGGAATGGCCATTTCTGGCTTATTAGCCGTCGTCAGCCAGTCATAGCCAAGCCCGAAGTGTGAAACACCTAGGGCTCAATTCCGCGATTTGTTGGTTGGAAGTCCAACGCCATGGGCACGTTCTCCGGTCGGTTTCTCTCGGTAATGTACAATGGTAGAGGGGCGTGCACTGATCGTCCTTACGGAACTCACTCGTCCTGTTTGCCTTGCTCGGTAATAACATTTGTTGGAAGTGCACGCCTTTAACCACTGAGCCACGAGCCTATATCATGCTCCGCTGTACGGTTGCTGATTGAACTCAAGAGAGAGCCCGTAAGGTACGACGGGACGAGTGAGTTCCGTAAGAACAATCGGTGTGCGCCCTTCTACCATCCTAAAGGACATATTCGACTTCGACGTTCCATCATCCCCGAAGAAAATGGGGAGTGGACAAGTTTATTGGCCGAATTATAATCGAATTGTTTCTCATTTCCCTCATTGGAGTGGTCATTTGACTATGCCTACAGGCTTTTCTTTAATCAGCTTTGCCGTCTGCTGCTCGAAGTTTGATCAGTCCCTTTGTTGCTGATTAACCACGACCTCTGCCCGGTCGACCACTGATGGGCTGGCGGGATCTCCGTCTCTTTTGCGACAGTCGTAGTTGCAATCAAGTCAACGTGCCCATCGGCCACCCCATACGTCACCCGACGGACTGATTATTCGTCGCTGCTTGTTTGAATGCCTTTCAGGTTTTTGGACGCATCAGAGGGGCAGGTATTACATGCTGGCTCATTCCCTCTTCTCCGCCGGTGCCCGCTGTTGGCCCCGAATGCCTTTGCTCATTTGTCCTTATTGGCCCTGTGTAAGATGATTTGAGCCTTGTACGTAGGGCCGCATACGCGGGAGGCAGGTCCACGGCCCGATTAACTAGCCCACCGAAGACCAACTTTCGAGCGTCGGTTTGAACATCCCCTCGTTTGCACAACCAATGACCATCGTTTTCTCAAAGGCGAAACAATGACCCCGCGCACAGTCAGTGTCGCGCGCGTTTATGACGAATGAAGAGGAAGAGAGTACTGAACGACAGAATTAAGGAACCCTGCTATCCAGGTGCTTCGAACAATTTTTATTGACAAGGACGTGAGGAGGATTACGAGTCTCACAAAGAATCCCTCTGCCATACATCGTAACGTGCATATGACCGCATATACAGTAGGTGGGCTGACTCACCAAATGTCAAAAGGAATTCCGGAATGCATTTTCGTTACGAAAAGATTAATCAGGTAGGGTTGTGAAAATAATCATCGGACAGCATAATTCTATAATAATTCAGTTACCTCACGATGTCGGCTATCGAAAGAATGTCTTTCCAGCTGCATGCAAAGTCTATACGTTGTAAAAAATGACTACTTAAGTAACAGGCACCTTTCTCATGGATTTTCAATGTCTTTAAAAATTTAATTATATTTCATGAAAAGCATGCATAAAAATATTTATTCTTCTACTCATTCGGTAGGAATTTACGTCTTCCACCAATTTTATCCTCAAAGGAAGGAAACAATTCGGTTTTAAAAAAGTTTCTAATTGTGAGATTTTTTAATACCATGAAATGGCCGTTCATGAAACGTCATGTGTTAGCATTTACCAATGTGGCTTGCGAAGTTAACAATATGGCTCAAATCCATTTCTTTATTTTATGAAACACATAAAGTCTTCCCTCGACACCATAGAGGAATGTTTGGCTTTCCGTAAGCGGAAAATATACGGCTTGTAGTTTGGAAGCCCTGAATGCTAGTGTAACGGCAGGTCCTGTTCAACATTATTCGAGAATTGGAAAATTTTTTGAAAACCGAATTGTATCCTTCCTTTGAGCATAAAATTGGAAGAAGACGTAAATTCCTACCGAATGAGTAAAAGAATGAATATTTTTATGCATGCTTTCCATGAAATATAATTAAATGTTTAAGGACATCGAAAATCCATGAGAAAGGTGCCTGTTACTTCAGTAGTCATTTTTTACAACGTATAGATTTTGCATGCAACTGGAAAGACATTCTTTCGATAGCTGACATCGTGAGGTAACTGAATTATTATAGAATTATGCTGTCCGATAATTAGTTTTACAACCCTACCTGATAAATCTTTTCGTAACGAAAATGCATTTCGAAATTCCTTTTGACATTTGGTGAGTCAGCCCACCTACTGTTAAAATTGGAAGACAGACACTCCAAGAAATATGACTCTGAGTTATTACGTTGGCCCTTTTAACAACAGAAATGTGTTGCCAATAGAAGAGAAGAGACGAGTCCCAGGAAGTAGTCTTGAAGAAGGAGACACGATTGCCGGGACAAGAGCTTTATTAGCCCGACGTTTCGGATTCCTACTCGAATCTATCATCAGAGACACAAAAGCAGAAACGGGTGGTTGTTGCACAAGGGGCTGCGGTATTTATAGGATGCAGTAGCCATGCGCTAGCATGGTCTGATGATGGATTCGAGTGGGAATCCGAAAAGTCAGGCCAATAAAGCTCTTGTTCCGGCGTTCGCGTCTCCTTCTTCAAAACAGAAATGTGTGTTTGCAAATTATCTAGGACCCCATGCACGCACCAGGGTCGTTTGGAGTGCCCCTTCTCGTGGAGCGTCATGCGTTTTTTCGGGCGTTTAGCCAATTCGCCAGAGGCCTTGGGAGGAGCAGGGCGTTAAGCAATTATCTCAGGACACGATTAAAAAACATACAAAAAGATTAAAAACAAGACACAAAGGTACGCAAACGTTACAGATGCGCAGTGCGACACTAGAACAGGCGAGGACTACGCGGGAAACTGACAGAGATGCGGGCCCCCGCAGGAGGCCCCACGAGACAAAATCCTAGGATACAGCCAATCAGCGTTGAATATAATAAATGGAGCTCATGGATTGGCTACTTTGCAAGCGCCGGACAGTAGTTTAACAAACAGCCCTGTGTCAAGGTATGTCAACTTCACAAGCTGCATTTTCCTTCCCGGGAGCTTTGTGTTTGGAATTTGCGTATCGATTGGCAAAGGTTTTCAAGAAGAAAATGCGTCTTATTGGTATTTTGCTGCGTTTGCATTAATATCTAACCATAAGAAAATAATTAGTTATCATTAAAAGTGTATGTTTTCTTAAGAAATTAAAAATAACTGGCGGGTACTTTAGATATGCTGTGCGAAAAAAAGGAATTCGCGAATACTGAACGACAAACAGGTGGGAACAGCCCCATATATGTTCAAAAATTGACATCCAAGAAGTGTAATAAGATTGATGCAAAATTCTTTGGGAACAGAATAACTTTATTGCGTACACCTAAAAAACTAGTTCCTCAGCAGAACGACATTACCGAACAAAGTCAACGGAGGCTGGAATTATTATTTCTGGCTCATTAGTCGTCATTAGCCAAACAAACCAAATCACAGGTTTTACAACCCTTTGAGTTTGAACCCGCGGCCCGTTGACTAGAAGTCCAACGCCCTTAACCATTCAAACACGGCTCGTCGTCCTGTCAGCTGTGATCTAGAATATTAATTTTGATAATGTGCCGTTAACCAATAGTCTCCATCATACAGTAAGTGGGTTAATTCATGAAATGTCAACAGACATTCCTAAATGAGACTCCGTTTCGAAAAGATTAATTTAGTAGGGTTGTAAAAGCAATCATCGTGCAGCATAATTCTATAATAATTCGGTTACCTCAGGACGCCGGCTTTCTAACAAACTTCTTTTTGGCTGCATCTAAAAGCCATACTTCGTTAAAAATGTCTACTTAAGTAGCATGTATTTTTTCATTGCTTTTCGATGCCCTTAAAGATTCAATTATATTTTGTGGAAAACATGCATAAAAATATTCATCCTTTTGCTCATCCAGTAGAAAATTACATCTTCTTTGAATTTTGTACTCGAAGGAAGGTTTTAATTTGGTTTTCAAAAAACGTTTCCATTTCCCAAATAATTTTGAACCTAACCTTCCGTTGCACTTGCATTCAGGGTTCCCAAACTACAAGCCGTATAATTTCCGCGTACGAAAACCATACATTTCTCTACGGTAATAAAGGGGGACCACATAGGATTCATAAAATTAAGCAGTGGATTTGAGCCATATTTTTAACTTTACAAGCCACATTGGTAAATGCAGGGCATGACGTTTTATAAAGGACCATTTCACGGCATTGAAAAATCCCACAATTGGATACTTTTTTAAGCCGCATTATACTCTTCCTTCGAGTATGTACTATAATATGATCGGTCGGCGCCAGACTATTCAATATTATTTTACCACAAAAAGATTATGCAAAAGTTTTTCGACATGAGGAGAGCGGTCATCTTACCGCTCACAAACAGAGTGATGTCAGCGATCTACTTACTTGAGCAAGAAAACATTGCTCTGGCAATGAACATCACCAATTAGAACTTATCCACTTGTTCCAAACTAATTTTCCAAAATGCCTACCATAGAGGCTTTGTCCGTTGACGTACGAGACGACGGGCGTCAAGAGAACACTGGCAAGAACTTCCTTGCATTAAGGGTCCGACCAAAATGTTGAAAGACGCCTGAGGAAGCGCCAAACACAGGGATTGCACAAACTGATGACTACACTGTGAACCTAGCTTGTACTTCTAAGGATAGGGTTAATCGTTTAGAGAAGCAATAAGTTGCTTTTTAATTTCCGCAGAAATAAACTGCGATCTTGGGGTACCTCAGTATACACCAAGGTCTATAGGGGCAGACTAAAATTTGAATTATGGATATTTGGGCTGAAGTCAATCACGCGTGTCTGGGCTTTCAGCGAGTACCTGCGCTGCTAGTACGATATCATGTCACCCTAAATCAAGAGTTCTTATACAAGATTCCATTCCAAACCTGCGATACCGGTGGTCGTACTGGATATTCGGCCTTTACACCCATACATGAACAGCATTTACCAGTTACGAGGTGAGACCATTTGTCTCAAGTCGTCATGAATACACTAGAAATTGCACTCAAATTTGATTAGGACATAACTCGCTTTGTTTGTGCCCATTCATCTAAAAAGTTTGAGAATGTTTGGAGGCCATACGCTCTGATGACTTATACATTAATCGACATATTTAGTTGTATATCGTCAACAATAATATCTAGCCCACATAAATAATTCATTGACAGGAACGTAGAAGCTATATCGACTTTTAGGAGCTTTTAAGATCTCAACTCTTTTTCACATTTGCTACAAGTCGGACAATGGCCAGGGTAACCAGAGTCGAAAATATTCGAGAAAAATTTCGATATCTTTTCCAAAAATCCCATTTCCTTCAAACTTTCTAATTCATAAACATAGTAGTTGCACCCTTCTACCCACCTTCGTGGACACTTAATGAAGCCACCCACCAATATTTCCAACCTGAACATTCGGTCTGACACAACAGGTAAGAGAAAAATGAGATTATCTGACCGATTCAGTTGTGAAGTCTAAGTCGCTGCAGCTATTCATGACGCATTTCGATGATGCTATGAATGCCTGTTTTTCTTTGACAAACTGAACCTGAACCAAAAACCACGAAAAATCCACGGAAAATATTGCTTCGAAACAATGCAGTTAAATTATGAATTAAATATTCGAGTTCCAGGAGGCAGTCCAGAATAACAAGGTGATGAGATCGGTTGAACAAGAAATCGATTGGTCTGGCCCACTGGGACAAGAAAAAGTACAAGTATGATGAAACAGAGAGTCGTCTCGGACACACCCCAGTCCTCAAACTCCCCATGGTCGGTCCCACCAAGGAAAATTTCTTTAGCCAACAGCGACAGCTGTCCTAGGTACTTCTGTTTGGTCCAGTCCCAACTTCAGGAAAATAAATGACGACTGAAAATATCACATGCAGTGCTACCCCTCCCTTTCTTGACTGTCGTCATTTCAGGGGCAGCAGATTTTTCTCTTGAACCCTCCAAACTGTACAAAAACACCATCCTCTTCAGTTAATTATCAGGAGTTCTTTTTACCGCTGACCGGAATTGTGTCTAATCTTTCCCTGTCAATGCCCGTAAACTGGCATTGGATACAATTATTATTATTACTAATGATGTGTGTGGGAATATTTCAGGAGGTTCACGCATTCCAGCTACCTGTGTAGGAGAGAAAGACTGTCAAATGAAGGGACTTGGAACAGTAGGATACTTGTGTTGTACGGCTAGGGCATAATTATAGCGGAGGGATAGAGCAACAAACGAGTCGGAAGCGGGCTGAGACCGGCGAGAGAGTGAGGCCAAGACAGAAAACTATGATGTTAACGATGTGCAAACAAGGCGTACTGTGAAAGGAGCTCAATGCAACCTATTTCATAGGGAGAATTGACTAGCGAGGAATTATATACTGATGAATACTGTCCTGCAGGCAGCATGATAAGTGCACTTACATCATCGCAGATATATTTCAACGAGCAAGAACGTACACATATGTCGTTCTCCCTTAAACAACTTGCTGTCAACGACCGGGTGGTTTCGTGTGGTGACCGGTTCTTTGCGAACTATCAGCTACTGTAGACCCATAGAGTAAATGGTGTAACTGCTAGCGCCAAACGGCTGCAGATGGCTGAGTATCAGAAAATCATACGCCTATGCCTGAGCAGAGTCCTGAATCTCGAACAGCAGCAAATTATTGTCAGATGTAGCTTCTAATTGGAGGCTGCCTCTATTCATTGAGGCATATGAGTACCGAAAGACATTGAAGAACATAAGGCTTATTCTGGGGAAACGTAATGGTCATGGAAGAGGACGTTTGAATTAACTTCTCCGTAACCTAGGTTCGCCGTCGACTGAACCGAAATTGGCAATTGATCGGACTTTTCAGGAAAGTCGCCCTGCGGCCCGGCCAAACAAGAGAAAACGAAGTTGATGCCCGTGGTTATTCGGTTATAAAACATTTTTTATTAAGTGTGAGCGTTATCTGTTCTATGAACACATTGATACGGGTCACAATTGGCCCGTACTGACGCTGCGCACGTTTGTTTTCGTGGACAGCCAACTTCCAGGAAAATCTTTGCCTATTAAACGAGTCTTCCCGCGGATTGCTCCTGTCCAAAAATTTGAACAGTCGCACCAAGCTAAGCCTCCTTAACTGAAATTAGGATAGTAATACCGGACACTTCTATCTGAACGGAATACCACCCCAAGAAGAAAAAACACAGAACGTCTTCGGGGTTTGGGTCGCAGACATCCTAATGCCTTCAGCACCGCGCTGTAAGGCGGTCAAAGTCGAAATACAAAGCTGTTCGCCATCGAACGAACACTTACGTTTTAGATGCAGAATGATCTTCCAAAGCCTTCGGCACGTTTGTAAGACCGCCGTCAAGGTCAAGGCGCGCAGCTCAATTTCAAAGATAAGTGAAGCTCTGCATTTATCTGGATATTCTTAAGTAATTAATGCCTGTTTTTTACTTAAGTCCGTTTTAAAAGTCGCCTTTCTATATAAGGTAAATTTTTTTTCCCAGTTTGTTTGACAGTCTGGCAAAATAGTCGTATTTTGTAAAAAACCCATTGTAGTGAATACTTTCCCTACTACCGCTTTCTAGTTTTCGAAGTAAAAAAACAGTACTACTTGCTACTCAGTGCGTGTTTCCGTTTTGATCCTTCTTCTGTAAAGAAAAACTTTTTTTGTCTGTAATGCCCCGCAGAGCACGTGCTAAAAGGCGAAAGCTTGCG
>CACRXP010000950.1:179444-212400 GCA_902702965.1 Spirometra erinaceieuropaei | reverse complement strand
CCCTCCATGCTTGCCTTTATCTTGACGCCAGCGCACACAGTACAACAACTGTCCCCCCCCACCACATGCAGCCAGACTGCTCTTGCTCCGTTTCCTCCTGGTTGACTGGCGCGCCGCCAGTCCAGGATGCCTGCTCCACACAATGGCCGACGCCTCGCTTGCCGCCAGCGTCACCGTGGCCTATGTTTTTCTCACTAGTTAGTAATTCCGTTGGCGCCGATCGTTCCTGCCTACTTGGAGGACGCTGGAAAGATCGTGTGGGGGAGGGGAGGGGGTAAATTAATCAGGCGAGCGATGAGGGCCAGAGGAAGCTGACGCTTTTTCTGCTCACACTTAACATTCCTTCATTCTCCTCCCCCTCCCTAACCACCCTCTTCCCTCTTAATCCGTTGCTCTTTTCCATTTCTGCCCCTCCTTCCACGCCTCCTCTCCTTCAAACGACCAAGATGAATACTAGGCAGGGGACGCTATCAGCGCGATGGCTGACGCCTTTTAATACCATTATTATCGTCGTTACTAGCTGCTGTTATCGTTATTGAAAGCTGCGCATGACAGAGAGTCAGTGGTCGAAAGACCGGACAGTAAATTTATGGAAGCGGAGTTGGCTCCAGAGAATTAGAATAATTATGCACACTTGGGAACTGCTGGTGTCTGAGCAAGCATGACAACACACGAAGACAGGCTAGTGAGTAAGACTGGTTGTTAGGGTTGTGTGTTCCATCGCTGACATTGGTACCCTGTAATTTCTTATCGAGGAGTTGATGGGGGTTTGTGCACGACATCGGCAGTAGGTGCTAGTTGGTCTATGATAAGATAGCTTCTGCCAGAGTCAACGGCAATGGAATTTCAACCAAAAGACACTGACTAATGTTACTAGTCATACATACCTGACCTAAATTTGTTACATTTATTGAAGGTTATTAAATAAGCACGATCATATTCTGTAGCACCAACTGTTGCCCAAAAATACACTCACCTTGATAAGATGAATCGCTGTCTTCAGGCCTACTACTGTAGGTGGGCAAACTCACGAAATGTCAACCGAAATTCCGATATGTGCTTTTGTTTCGGAAAGATTAAGTAAGCAGGGTTGTAAAACTAACTACCGTGCAGCATAATTCTATAATACTTCAGTTACCTCAGGATGCCGGTTTTCGAACAAACTTCTTTCCGGTTGCATGAAAAAAATATTCTCTGTAAAAAGTGACTACTCAGAGGAAACTGCCGCTTTTTCTGCCCACACTCTTAACATTCCTTCCTTCTCCTCCCCCCTCCCTAGCAACCCTCTTCCCTCTTTCCTCATTGATTTTCGATACCCTTAAAAATTCACTTAAATTTCACAGAAGGCATGCATAAAATATTCATTCTCCTATTCATTCGGTAGGGAATTACGTCTTCTTCCAATTTCGCACTCGAAGGCAGCGTATAATTCGGCTTTCAGAAACTTTTCCGATTCCCGGATAATTTTGAACCCAACCTGCCATTACACTTGCATTCAGGGTTTCCAAACTACAAGCCGTACAGTTTCCGCTTACGGAAAAGAATACAAATTAGGAGGTGACCATATGGGGTTTATAAAAGTTAGTGGTGAATTTGAGCCCTATTGTTAACTTAACAAGCCACATTGGGAAATTCAGAGGCATGACGTTTTATGAACGGTCATTTCACGGTATTAAAAAATACTACAATTAGAAACTTTTTAAAACCGGATTACCCCCTCCCTTTGAGTATAAAATTGGAAGACGACATCATTTTCTACTGAATTAGCAAAGGAGTGAATATTTTTACGCATGTTTTCCATAAAAGATAATTGAATTTTTAAGGGCATCAAAAATCAATAAAAAAAGCATGCTACTTGAGTAGTCATTTTTTTCAGAGTATAGCTCTTGCATGCAGCCGGAAAGAAGTTTGTTCGAAAGTCGGCATCCTGAGGTAACTGAATTATTATAGAATTACGCTGCACGACGATTAGATTTACAACCCTACTTAATTAATCTTTTCGAAACGAAAACACATTTCGGAATTTCGGTTGACATTTCATGACTTAGCCCATCTACTGTAAGTACCGTCACAAGATGAATAGGCATTCCTACAGCAAGTGAGCGTTATTTCAGTGTGGCAAGTCCTGCCGCTAGCCCAGCTGGTCAGCCAGCGCCTGTAAGACACATTGAGCTGGCAAGCAATGAAAAATGGAAAAAGCCATTTATATCAAAATTTCGATCATGAGTACGAAGTTTTGCATCATTCAACTCCTTAAATGCCTTTAGTTTGTACGGACAACGCTGCTTAAACAGTGTGCTCCAACCCTACAAGCGCACGTAAAGACCGGTGGTTGGCGTAGATTTAGCCTCTGTTCCACAGTCGAACTTCCGAATGGATTATAATAATTCTTCCATCGGGCAAAAGAAATCTGTCTTATTCAATAAAATCGCCTCACCGAGTATGCTGCTGTGCTAATGTGACAGCGTTGGTTGGAACTGGCGAAGCATGAAAATGCTTGAAAATATTGGATCTTCCGTTTAAGATCACAGCCTAAGGAAATACTGAGGAGGTGATTTCTCTGCGCTTAAAGGAGTGAGGGTTCGCTGCATTTATAGCCAGCACTAAAAACGAAATGTTATCGCTTTTCCCTAGAATCATAACCCCAAACAAGGCAGGATGACAGCTAAGGACACCATGCCTCACCGCAAACACTTGATCTAGGAATTTAAACAAAACCGAAGTTGGCTACTTACTTAACTTTGTTGAAGATGACATGATCATCTTGAAGGTCTTTTGGATTCCGGGACTTAAGGTGTGAAATAGTAGTCACTTCCTCAGGCCCCGCTGACGCTCGCTGCTTAGCACAAGTTATCTGTCTCGCACAATTGGCAACATAATTATTCTGTGTTTTTCAAGATTATTTTTAAACAAGAGAGCACACAATAAGGAAGAAGAATGCAGTCCTCGTTATCAAACGATCTGTGCGTTTTCCAAGGAAGCTGTTGATCAGGGATGTAAGTTTAATACGAGGAACTAAATGAGTGTTGACAACAGCCCCATGAAGGGACATTAAAACAGTCATTTCAGGAGGATTAAGACTGGTCGCGGCATCTTTTTGACGTGGTAGCTTTACAACATGTTTTGGTCTTCCAGAAAGGTTCAACAAATGCTTATGAGCTCACCCGCCGCTACAGAGGAAATAAACTCTTTACACCATCTTTCGCCAGTGGATTACAATTTTTGAGCCCTTGGTTGGTTCTCAGCATAAATAAGTGCATTAGTTAGGTATCCTTCAAAGAATTCCGCTTAGCTCAGTGCGCAGGGGCCCTCGTTTTTTGCCTTATCGCCACAAAAGTCCAACGAAGCCGCGGGAGGATAACGGTACAGCGATTAGGTTGCAGGCACTGTTTTCGCCTTTGCAGTGAAATTTGGGACGGCGTCGTCCAGTAGACCCTTGTTCAGTTTGCCAAGCTTCGTGCAATGGAGAGCAGCGCACTGGGCAAGTTGAATCATCCGTGAGGCAGAAAGCATCAGACCCTCAACTGTTTAATGTCACAAGTAGGGTATCACTAATTCTCACGAGGTCCTGCAGTCAGGTATCCAACAGAACTTCTATACATAAACTTGTGAAGGATAGTATTTGGGAACAGACTTTGAACAAGATTTCCAAAACAAAAACCCTTTTCCCAGGCTGAAAATGTGTAGAGAAGATCGTCTAAATGTGGCAAACTCGACTATATGAACACCAGTTGATAATGTATAGTGCAAACATAAACGTCCCTGTTGTTAGGTCATATAAAGGGAAATGTCAAGTCGTCGATTTATACTGTGAGAAGTTTCTCAACGGAAGCTCTAGACGAACTGAAGGCTCGCCGTGAAGGCCAGGTTATTCTCTATTAATTGACTGAAAGAAAACATAGCTTTGTTTATGGCTTCTATAAGATATACCTGAATTTGCAAGACCATCCAAAATCAATGGGAAAAATGCATGCTACTTAAGTCGTCATTTTTTTCCGAGCAAAATTTGTACAGGGGATTGAAAAGCAGTGTATTCAAAAGTTGACATCCTGCCGAGTCCGAAATGTTATAAGATTATGCCGCAAGATAATCTGTATTACAACCGCGACCAAGTAATCCTTCCTAATCGAAAACTCATTCCAGAATTTCAGCCAACATTTCATGAGATCGGTCACTCTCTGTATGTAGAGGAGCTCGTCTAAATGCAGCAAACTCGACTATATGAACAAAAGTTGGTAATGTATAATGTAAACATAAACGCCTCTGTTGTTAGGTCACATAAAGGGAAATGTCATGTCGTCGATTTCTACTGTGAGAAGCTTCTCAACAGAAGCGCAAGACGAACTGAAGGTCTACCCTGAAGGCCAGGTCCTCGGGTGCGGAGTTTGTTACCGTGCGTATCGGACTCCCGTCAACCCCCTTTACGTCGGTCCCAGACCCATAAGTTTTGGCAGCAGTATGCTAACTAGGATAGCTGATTAGCCTTCGTAACTAGGTTAAGATATGATAGAATAGTCTGTATTAAGTACAAAATTAGCTTGGATTGCAGCAAATATAGGTAGGGTGCCAAGCTCGACTCCCCCATAATGATTATATCGTCTATTAGCCATTGAAAATAGACAGCGAAATAAACTTATCTGCTGTTGTCTCTGGTGATGGGTATGAGCAGAAATCAAAAACGTCGGGCGAATAAAGCTCTTGTTCCAGCGATCGTCTTCATGACTACTTCCTGCAGCTCGTATATTTGCTTCTGTTGGCTAAGCACCCCACGTTTGATCGCCGATTAATTTATTCATGCAGCATTTTTAGAGTTCTTGGAAATCTAGTTTTCAGCCCGTTGGTGCCCCTCAACGGCTTGTCATTTATGTTCCTCCCTACCGAAGTTTATAGATTTTGTTGGCTTCTAGCCTTTTACCACCCAAGCTCCAGAAGGCTCTTCCAACTGCAAAAGTGCACGTTTATTACGGTAGGTGCCGCCTGACAAAATGTAATTATGGTCAAAATTTACTGACTTCGGAACAAGCGAAATGCACACGTGTGCTTTTATACTCCTCCGGAATCTAGAGCCAGTACTTTCCAAAACAAGCTAATTTTGATGGTGAACCGTGCGAGGGTGAGACGGAAGGGATACCTTCCTTGATGGCCGATCGCGACCTTGTCAAGATACAACCTTGCTTTGAGCCGCACGAAAGTCTTGGGCCAGTCAGATGACTTGATTTTTTGCCTGCCGCAGGAAACATGATATTCGACTAAGGACTCTAGAAGCAGGCTATTGATTTCTCAATTGCATACCAAACAGTGGTTTATGATATTGATTTCTCAGCTGCACACCAATCAGTGGCTTAGGATATTGATTTCGCAGCTGCATACCAATCAGTGCCATAGCTGTAGATCCTTGTCAGCAGAGGGATATTAGTTGTCAATCGATCTGTGCACTGTCTTCAACCTTGACGATGGGCTTGAGTGAACGTTCGGAACGTTGAATGAATAAACAACTGTTTTCAAAAATAAGGGGTCATGAGTGACTGAATGCAAATAGGGTTGGACACGGAAATATGAACCCTCCTGTAGAAAAAGTGGCTCTGAGCTAAATTCAAGTCAGGACACCTCTTTATGTGTCCTAGATTTAGCCCTAACTCTAAAACGCACTCTAGTCCTAACTCTAACTCTAAACCAAAACATAAACCAAACTCTAACCCTAACTCTAGCCCCTCCCCTCCTACTGGAATTCGGCGTAAATCCACGCGCACTACGAAGGACACCCACTCTCCTGTTCTACGGAAAGCCCGAAATGGTCCTGTGTTAATCTACCCGCATCTATGTCATCATCCTTCTACTATCGTGGCTTGACTGATTTCGTGCTGGCCGGTGGCTGCTAGCCTGTGGCCTCTACCTCCAAGTCGAGACTTGTTTGATTCAGGAAAGACAGACGAAACATTAGGGACATCAGTTTGCCGCAAGTATGCAAACGCGAAAGTCCTTCTACACTACGAGAACAGCCGTCCTGTCTCTCAAAAATGGAGTGTTGTCAACAGTCTGCCTAGACGAGTAAAAACGCATCATTCCGATAAAGACGGCTCCCGACCGGAACTGAATTACTTGTTCAAAATATTTTCTCAGAATAGGTGACCTAAAAATTTTGCATACCAATGCATGAGACAGCAAAAGTCTAAAAATGAACTAGGTAGTTCTAATCAGGCGCGCAAATCAAATACTTGGTGAAGTCTTTCCTACACAAAGAATGGGAATGAATTCGTTAAAAGGTACCTGACAAAACATCGAATTTAAGTGGCACACAGACCGACGACTACAGTACGCAGCCAGTTTTTAAACACTATGGATATAGGTGGCCATTTGGGTAAGAAGAAAATCGTCTACACTATCCCACGTGGTGCCTGCGATGCGTTTATTGAAGTCAAACTGGCAAGTCTGCCTTTACACGCATTGAAGACTATCAAGTGGCAATTGAGATGCGAGATCATCTGTCCAAAGTGGCCATGCATAGCCTGAAAATCGGACGCACACTCGATTAGGACAAAACTCGCAATTTCGGTGTCTGTCTTTCCAAGAAATACCGGGAGTTTCTTGAGGTCACACACCCAGATAAATTATGCATCAATCGGCATACTGAACTGCATGCCACGTACAAAAACCTCGGGGAGAAATGGAAGAGTCGAGAGTCAGTCAAAACAGGATGACACACACGCTGGCCGCTTGGTGGAACAAACGTCAAATAAGAAGTGGTTTTCAGGCATATCCACAATTTTACCTGCCTTTGAAAATTCGTTCTACGTCCTATGGTAGGGCGGCGATCGCCGACCAGGCTATGGAACGTGCTCGTTCCTCGCAGGCAGTCGCGTAGCGACTAGTAATACAGGAAGATAAGGTGATACCAGCCAATCATACACAAGCCCACGTATGGACCACCTGAGATCCGAGCCCTGGACCTTTGTTCGTTGATTACGACACTCCACCACTGAGCCACGGGTCCATTGTCCTGTCAGTTGCGATCGGAAATATTAATGATGGTAGAGGGGTGCTCGAAACTCAGGTGACCCACACCTGTAGTTGGACGTGACTAGATGGTGACAACTCATAAGCCAGAAATAATCATTCAGGTCTCCCTTGTCACTGTCTTCACCAACTTATCTACATGTACGCATATATGTATATCAAGCTAATAATTGCGGAAAGTACTGAGTACAGTACACGGAGTTAAGTGACCGGCACATGGGCTTTCAGAGTCAGCCCCGGAATTTCAAGCAAAATTTGAGTCGAAAACAATCATCTACTGTGGAATAACCGCGTAACGTCCATGCTACAAACAAGTAGTGTTACAACTACTAAAAATTGCAAAAATTTAAAAACAAACAAGCTCCCATCGTCGGACGTGATTGTTTTACCGTGTCTCGAGGAATTTATAGCGGTATGACGGCCACGTTAACAAGGCGTTATCAGAGTAGTGGGCACGGCAAGGCGGACGGAGGAAGTCGTTAATCGTCATGCGTCCTGCTGGGCAAGTTGAAGGGGCGGTGTTTCTGCTTTGGCGCTCCTTGCCCACATACGCACAGGGGTCATCTCTGTAGTCGCCGTGAAGGATAGGTAGGGAGAATGAATGCTGTAAATCTGGATCCACATCGTCGGAGCCGACGTTTGGACGTTGACCCCTCTCAGCCTCTTCCCCATTGGCTATCGTTGCCACCCTAGGTTACTAGTCTTATTTACGCCCCTCTGACTGGATTTCTCCTCGTCTGAAGTGGTAGTGGCTGATGTAGCGGTACTGATGACTGCGCCTTCGTCATTGTCGCGTTCGGGTGCGGCTGCGTGCGTGTCCGTCGTCTGCTCTTGCATGTTTGGACTTACGCTTAGCCTAACTTCATGCCTGCCCTTTGGTTCGTTAAACTGTGTCCAGTGGTTAAGTTGGCTGCGGGGGGGGGGCGACACAACTGCTGATAGAGGCTGTCTTCGTGTGCCAGTCGGTCATTTCCTTGACCCAGTTCTTCGGCATTATCGAAGGCGAAAATGTGTCCAATGTGCACAGTGTCCCAGCACCAGAGACAATGGGTCCATCATATTTACTACCAGCACATGCTATTTAGCACGGGTCTCTAACCGCTTACCGGTCTCTCCGGTGTAGTAACCCCCCTAAATGTTACACCGGACCTGATAGATTATATTTCTTGTTTTGCCTCATGGCAGGGGTTCCTTAATTCTTATGACCAGACGTTGAATAGTTGACTGCAATAGATGAGCTATGCTGAGCTCCAGCTGTCTTAGAAAGTGGGAAACTGCCTCATGCGCTCGCAGACACTAGGCTGTCTTATCATCAAACTCTGGTCTCTCTTGGCCTAGACTGCCTACCGCACTCGATTAAATTACACAGGGAGTCGTCGGCGATAACGAGTCGTCGAAAGTAGCGGAGTTTTGCTTTTTGTCGTCTGGCTTGCTGCAGTGTGGTTTGGCCCTTCTATAGAGTTTGCATACAACTGCATTTGTGAAATAACGGTCGCCTACTGTGACAGCCAAGGACGTGGCGCGTGTTGGCGACCTTCCCATACACCGTCGCTCCTTGGTGCCCATTGGGTTTTCAATGGACGAGAACGTCCAGCAACGGCAACTAATTGCTGCTTTCGGCCTCCATTGTGAACTGAGTGTCCAGGAAAACGGAATTTAGGACACCATGGAAATCTCCGATCATTTTTCGTTTAATGATGACAAAGGAATCGTCGACATATCAGACTCAAAAATTTGAACTGTAAGTTGCAAAATTCAGAATCGCTAGTTTTTGTAGAAATACCTCTGCAATTAATCCGCAGAGCCGCCCTCCCATTGGCGTCCTTCTAACCTGCTCGGGCATGATCCCCTCAAAGATGAAATACGTTTTCAGACAGAATTCGAGAAGCTGAACCAGATGTCTTCGCTTCATCGTCTGGCCCTTTTATCGTTCTGATTCTGAAACAGTGCCCTGACCGTTTCAACTGTCAGGTTCTGAGGGATCGAAGTAAAGAGGGAGATGTCATCAAATAACACCACGACCTCGTCTGCGGTGGGTCACATCCCCGGAGCCGTTCCAGGAACTGAGTAGTTAAACAGACCGCTGTGGCTGCGCCTGAGATGAGCGACCTCAGATGTCGGAATATCCATTTAACCAGACTGGATGACGGTACGCCGCCCAATGACACTATTGGCCGGAGGGAAACATCGGACTTGTGGTGAACTGTAGACAATCCCTTGACTCTTGCTGCGGCTGCATCTGTCGGTTCAATGCCACCCGGAACGACTTACATATTACTTTGTTCGTCTGCGTATCGGGGAGGGTTTTGTCCAGCTGTGTCATATCAGTCTCCCCGTCGGTTCACCATGCCATCGGAGGTGCGCCCGTATATCCTCCAGTAGTGTGTTGGCCTTCTTAATGCAGTCAGCTTTATCCGACACGTCTGTAGAACGCTTTTTGTATGCTGGATGTATGGCAATACTCGTGTTAGCGCTCATTGTCTTCAGAGCATCCTGCTGTATACTCGTAATGCTTGTGCGCGGTTCATGCATCATCACCAAGGCAGCTACCTGCTGTTGGGTGAGATGCTTTGTTCCGTCGAATTTCTCCATTTAATTGGGAATTGATTCAGCTGTGACTAAGAGATTGATCGGATCGACGTCTGTGCTGTTTAAGCAGGTTTCCTGACCCAGCACTTTCAATTTTCAAGCGTCAGTTGTTTCAAACATATATTGTGGACTAGGACTTCGTCCATATCCTTACATGAGTGACTTATATTTCAAAACTTCCCGTCACCTGGGCATCCCGTTTTCTGGACCGCCTACTAATCACCTACCGCAGTAGCGTAGTTCCGTCTTCGTCGATAAGTTCAATGCACATTTTAGCCGCTTGACCCGAAATCCGTCATATTTATGTGATCAAAGATGGCAGTCCTTAAGTAGCACCCGAATCATATAACTAGGACAGGACGCTAACTAAACGCATTATGAAACTTGATCTAGAGCCCCGCATGTAATCGCACAGACACCACTGAGGAGCTAAACCCGCGTAGGTGAGTCCCTAGGCAGCAGGATCATCGACAAAATACGTGCATGGGCTCTAGGGAGTGCCATATTGTGAGCAGTCATTCTTACAGGCAGAATGATATTACCGACAAAGACACGGGAGACTGGAATGGCCATTTCTGGCTTATTAGCCGTCGTCAGGCATTCATACCCAACCCCGAAGTGTGGCACACCCGAGGCTCGAGCTCGCAACCTGTTTGTTAGAAGTCGACCCCTCTAACCACTGAGCCACAAGCACCGATGTATATATATATATATTTGCGAAATAGACATTAGGAGAAATCAACTTCGAAGTAGGTCGGGTTCTTTGGAAACAAAACAAATGTTGTTCTGAATCTATATATATATATATATATATGTTGGAAAGAAAATACCGACAAAGACAAGGGAGACCGGAATGGCCATTTCTGGCTTATTAGCCGTCATCAGCCAGTCATACCCAACCCCAAGTGTGGATCACTTGAGATTCGAACCCGGGATCTTTGGTCATGGAGTTGAACGCTCTACCATTGAGCCACGGGCCCGTTGTCCTGTCGGTTGTGATCGGGAATATTAATTATGATAGTGGGCGCTCACCGATCAGGTTACGGAACATGCTCGTTCCGTTGTGCCTTGGGGCTCATACTTAAACCCTCGCAGGCAGTCGCACAGNTGGTAGAGCGTTCAACTCCATGACCAAAGATCCCGGGTTCGAATCTCAAGTGATCCACACTTGGGGTTGGGTATGACTGGCTGATGACGGCTAATAAGCCAGAAATGGCCATTCCGGTCTCCCTTGTCTTTGTCGGTATTACCTTTCCAACATATATCACTAGTCGCTGTGCGACTGCCTGCGAGGGTTTAAGTATGAGCCCCAAGGCACAACGGAACGAGCATGTTCCGTAACCTGATCGGTGAGCGCCCACTATCATAATATATATATATATATATATATATATATATACATCGAAAGAAATAAGTTCTTTGGGAACGATAAGAAAATTTGTTTCGTAAATTTTTGACTTTGGCTCCCTGACCCGTCATCAGATGAGGCAAGTGTGCGGAACAGTGAAAATTCAAACAGGCCTAAAAACCGATATTGCCTTTTCACTCCAGCCAGTCAGTCCTTACTGCGGGTTAGAATCACGTTCTGATTGGCTAACATCTTTTCCACTTTTCCTTGGGATTGTTCTGAACAACGTCGAAGTCGGTGTGTCGATTGGTGCATTAGTTGTCAGAATGAGTCGCCTCTAAAGAATCCGTCCTCCTCGGGTGAGCTGATGGACTGACCAATGAGGGCTAACAGGTCGAAGATGCCCATTATGGCCTTTGTCTTTGTCGACGCGCCTTTTCTATGCATATTTATGCCCTAGCTGAAATTCCAAACTTGGTTTTCGGTTATAAATGATTATGGTTTAGGCTCTGGTGTTGGTTAGCAGGCGGCATAGTCCCAAGGTGTTTGATATTTGCCAGGATGTTGGCTGTGCAATGCGGTCTTTCCAGTCGTCCGCGAACCTTGCATTTTTTGAAAATATTACTTAATTGATGTACATTTTTCCTGATTTTAGTGCTTTTGGCACCAAAACATAATTATATAATGCGTACCCAAAGCGTACTACATAACTGTTCTTTCGTGTAGTGCTTCATCCTCATTCTCCCCCCCTCCTCCTCCTCGTCCTTCCCCTACTCCTCAAATCTCTTGATGAAGTGACCTTTTTCGGTCTTAAAGATGGTTGTACTCAGGAGATATTCTGCGATCGTCAAATATTTAACGATATAGGCTCACACCTGCACGTCTATTAACGCTGCCGTTGGAGTTCGAAATGTGACCTCGAAATGATACCTTAATAAAATGAAATACTGAATGTCCTCCAATTTCCACGACTTTTTTTTTACTTAAATCTCACGTTGAGTGGGATTAGAGAAATTGGTAATTGTTATTTCTTGATGCAATGCCGAGCTTCCTAGTCAGGAATATTTTAAAGATCAGTGATGGTTGGTGGAATAATACACAGTTTCGGTTTTATTTTTTTCGAGTGCGGAAAGTTTAACCTTCTGAAGCTCTAAACTTCTTAAAATGTGCCTGCAAAACCACGCAAACACCCGTTCCTCATGTACAGTTCACCACCAAAGTATTGGACGATCTTATGCGAAATAAAGCTGATAATGCGTACAGTTCAAACATCAGTTTGCTGCTTCCTGGGAATTTTGCTAATTTTTAGCTAACTTTAACGGCAGATGCATCTCTTTGGCATCAGAATCATGGATACATCAGACTGTGCTATCATACCCCAAGATTCTTGTGCCGCACAGTTCAAGCGCGAAAATTAGCTTAAGGAGCTCTATGCGCTCACCATTCGGCCGAACTTCGGTCAGTGATTTTGCATACACTAATCGTCGGAATGCTTAACTGCAGCACAAAAACAAAAGCAGTGCGCGCGCGCGTGCGGCACCACGCGCACGGACAGCCACTGCACAGATCGCTCTCCTTTCTCTCACACTATCCATTAATAATGTAAACTATTCGACACTTCCGCGGTCCATATACTCCGCGTAGATGTTGCTAGACGGGCGCATACCGCATAATTAGACTGCGGTCGGCGCGCTGGAGGACACAGTGGTGGGGCCGAGCAGTTGTTGGGCGGCAACGTGAGTCATAGGCCTGTGTTGGCGATGGTGGGGACCTGACGGCTACGTGCGATGACAGTGACAGTATTGATAGATGCGGTTAGAACAGCTCTTCAATAAAACACGGCCTTGCAGAAGACAGCAGCAGAATTTTCGATGCAAGCGAAGGTGTGAGTTCCAGGATCTAGGTGATAAGAAGTAGAAGCGATCACAGGAAGAAAAGCTTTACTCACCCTACGTTTCGGATTCTCGCTCCAACCCATCATCAGAGGCAGTGGCAGATATGGGTGATTCTTGCAGAGGAAGTTGCAGTATTTATAGAGTGCAGTCGCTCTGCTACTGCATACCGATGATAATTAACCGCTCTCCCCTTTATAGAGGATTGTTGCCTGCTGGTGCGTTAATTGCTTGAAGGCCGGCATGCAAGTTGTTAATTGCTGAAATTCCATCACCCGTGTTGGACGTTGGTGGGATGATTGCTCGGCCCGGCCCGCGCGCTCCCCTCAGTGGTTAGTTACTTTGGCCAGACTATGTCCCAGCACCAAATATTGGGTGGGGATTTCATTGCACTTGTTGATGGATTGGTATCCTGTGAACCATGACTCAAACAACTAGCGACTCACGCGGTTGTCTCCTCCCGAGAGAATTTCGGCCTAATCGAACTTGAATGCGTGGCCGGGTCGCGTCGAATGGGCCGCGACTTGAGAGCTGACGTCATTTGTCCCACTGCTGCCGCATGTTCGACGATTCGCGTCCGAAACAGTCTTTTAGTTTCTTCGACGTAGTTGCTTTGCCCGCAACTGCACCAGATCTGGTAAACGAGTCCGGATGTTTCTAGCCATGACAGTAGGTCTTTTGGTCTCATCACCCAACACCTAATGGTTACCTGCGGTCTGTATGCAACTCCAACCCCAAGTGGTGCGAGGAGGCGACTAATGGTCTCGGAGACGTTCTTGATGTACGGGATCGTTCGCTAGAATTTGGGGTCGGTGCGATTTTTTCGCTCGTCTCGTTTGCACATGTACCGGTTGACGAAGTTGCGCGGGTAACCATTTTCTCTAAAAACCCGTCGAAGATATTGGAATTCAGCAACCTTATCTTCCGGTTCACTACAGTGCGTTTTGACACGCCGATATGGCGTCCTTACGCAACTGCGTTTGTGGCTGATTGGGTGGTTGTTGTTGAAGTTCAGTATTCGCGTCGTGTTCGTCGTTTTTCTGAACACTGTGGTCTCTAGGCCACCACAATCATTGCGACATACGTGGGCATCAAGGAATACCAGCTGGTTATTTTCTTCCTCCTTCATCATAACTTATATGTCCGGCAAGACGTTCGCACTGATCCCGTCCGATGACGATGAAGGTATCGCCCAAATACCGAGTTTAGAATTTAGGTCTCCAACCGAATCTAACCGTTTTAAGTTCGCCACGGCTATGAGTCCCGAAATCGACGAATCCATCGATGTTCCTTTCACCTGCTCATAGATTTTTCCGTCAAACGTGAAGTACATCCTGATACATAACTTCAGGAACTGAAGGGCTTGGACATGTCCGAGGCAACTCTACGTTTCATGGTATTTGCTTTGTAAGAATAACTCCGCTACCAAATCTTGGAGAAAAGAAGGAGGGACGTGACATCAAAATATGCCATGACCTCATTTGGCAGGAGACCTATCTCTTTAAGCTACTCCAAAAACTGTGTTGACGACCATACCGTAGTGTCCGAATTAGCGGTCAGAAATTTGAAACGCCGAAACAGCCATTTTTTCCGTCCGTACGCTAGAGTGCCTTTCAGTGATACGATGGGCCGGAGGAGAGCGCCTCCTTGTGCACCTTGGGGAGGCCACAGGATCGAGCCAAAGCCGTATCTTTGGGTCTTGCCATGCGCTGGTTGGTCGATTTTACTGCGGTAGCACAGCAATTGCATTCAATCAGTACTGCAACTTCCTGTGCACGCACCACCGTATGTGTCACTGTCTCTGATGATGCGTTCGAACGTGAGTCCGAAACGTCAGGTGAATAAAGTTCTTGTTCCAGCGATCGTTTGCACTTCTGGTCAGCAGCAGAATTGTCTGCAGAATGCATTAGAATTTGTGCGAGCTCTTGATGCTGGAAGTGCGGCCGTTCTATCAAGTCAAGTTGGGCAACAATCGTAAATGCCCCTACGATGACTGGATAATAATTTGAACTTGATAATCTGCCAGTCGAAGCTAGCGACAACCACTCTCATGTGGGAGATTTAAATGCTTGCGTGCAGCCTGGAGCATAGCGAAGAAGACATGCGGAACATCGGCCTCATTCTCTCTTCCATATATTACTTTGAAGAGACGGAGGCTTTGATTTTGGATGACCGGACATAAGCGTCGAAAAGGCCCTGGTTGCCACTCGCTTTGCTGTACATGCACCGAAGCGTGATGGTATCAGAACGGATTAACGAAGCACCTTGCACACTCAGATGTTATATCGGTGGGATTCGCTACGTTTAACGCATGCCATTAGAGTCTGGTTTTTCGTTCTGGAAACTGAGTTATCCAACCAATTGGCGCGCTTTTATGCGGTGACTGTGGCAGCTCATCTGCACATCTAACTCATCATAGTAATGAAAGGTTACTCATAATCGGCTTCACTCTCTCTCCCATCGTGCATCATTAATAGGGTTAGGTCAAACTTGTAGGGGTATGACTAAAGGCATCAGCTGACTATGCATTTTACATATAGGTTAAAAAGTGTTCCTGGTAAACATATGGGTCATAAATGCTCTCTTAGTTCACAACGGACGTTCAATTCAGTTTCAATGAACAGTTTTACTGTCAGATCCACGATGAGTGGATTATGGCGTACCTCGATTTATATAACCGACATACAGACGACATTTTCGTAGTAGCAGATGGAAATTTATTTTGAACAACCTCTCGTAAAAAGTCATCCACACTCATTCATATTTCGGCTCCATTCAGGAAAATAAAAGAGGAGTGCATAATCTCCTCTGGGTTTTCTAATAGAAAAACCAACTGTTATAAAAAAATTCTCCGGCATTTCCCATTTCTCTTTTCGGGGGGGTCGGTCGTCGGCCTCGCGTAACTTTGCTCTCCTGTCGATAGAAGCGAGTACGCAAGCTACAGGAGGTAATTTGGACGAAGAAAAAGATGGAGATGATGATGCTGACGACGACGACGATTAGGATGATGATGATGAGGAGGAGGAGGAGGATGATGATGGTGATGATGATGATGATGACGATGATGATGTGATCGTTGGGACAAGAAATTTCTTGGCGTGAGGCTTCGGAGTTTCGCTTAAATCCACCATTACAGAAAATCGCTGAAAAGGGTAAAGTGAGCAGTATTTATTGGGCGCCGCTGACAGACGACCACACAGCTACTATATTCGGCAGTACTCGCGTTCATTGCTGGGGGTCACAAATAATGCGACCATCGATAGCCAGTGCGTACTCAATTACTCGGCCATTTTGCCCACTATCTCCGCGACTGCTGGTCACCCATACCCTCCAGCGTGGCTACCAATTTTGCTCAAGCAAAATCGCAGAACAGAATATGGAGGCTGAAGGTCACTGTGCTCGTTGATTAAATGCGGGCCGCACAACCGTAACTTAAGCAATTTGCGGCTCACGCAGTCGTCACCTCCTGCGATGATTTCGGCCTCCTCAAACTTGAAGGTGTGGTGGGGTCCCGTCAAATGCGTCGCGATCTGGCAGTTAACATCATTCTTCCTCACTGCACCTGCATGCTCGGCCATTCGCGTCTGGATTAGTCTCTCAGTTCCTCTGATGTAGTTGCTTTGTCCGCAACTGCTTTAGGTTCGGCAACGGACTCCAGACGTTTCCTGTCGTGGTTTTGGGTCTTTCGGCCTCATTACCTGTAGTGCCTCATGGTTGTCCCTGGTCTGTGTGCAACTCTAACTCCGAATGGTGTGAGTAGGCGGCTGACAGCTTCCTATATGTTCCTTACGTATGGGAACGCTCGCCAAAATTTGGGGCAGTTAAGGTTTTTCACTTGTGGAAGGTTGCCAACTGAGGAGATAACTCGGTTCATCTCGAGACGAAGGGACAGGCTGTAACGGCCCCTTCTTACCGTGACCTCTATGGCTCTCCCACGCGCGTGAGATATAAGCCGCCCTCACAGAATCCTGATGCATGTAGTGAGAACGAGGTCGCTCATGGCACTTGCAGACTACTTGAAACTACCATCTATCTGCAGATATTGCTGTTTACATCTACATGTACAGCTTGACTTTCTGTGCTTCAATAGTCCAGTTGTGACTTTGTTTTGGCTCTGAAATCTACGTTATATACAATGACTTATTTCTAGTACATATACTTACATATTTAATTGTAAGCCATGCCAATTTACATTACTAGACTTGACTTTTTTATTCTTTCTTATCGTCATTTAACATACCTTGTTAGAGTTCCTTCTCGTTTTTATGTTTGTATATATTGTAAATTCCTACCTGTTAATGCGTTTCCTGGTATAGTTTTCAATTAGCGTTATTTTCACGTCGCTTATTGCTTGCAGCCAATCATCTTTGGTTACTATTTCCCTTGGGACCGGAACTTCAGTTATTTAGTTGACGGCGGCTTATTCACTTGCATGGATTTCCCTGGTTACCGTTTTTGGTCACTTTTTCGAATTCCTGCGCTTGCTTGCCGTTTACCTTCTAAATACACTAGAAAGTTTTCGATGCAGTTTTCGGTAACAGCGCAGTTGGCAGCCGGACATTATACGGTGATACTGTCGACGTAGGTACTTGTTATCAGTAAGTGTGCTTACCTTGTCTAGGGTACTTGTTATCTGTAGGTGTGCTGTTATGGAATTAGGCAGGTTGCCCGTTTCGGTCAGGCTGTTGGGTTTAATGAGGGTTAAGGTTAGGCGTAGGTAAAGTTTTAGGACTAGGGTTTGCGTTTTAGGGTCAGCTTTCAGTGTTAGGGTTAGGGTTTAGGTTCCCGTTAGGGTTAGAGTTAGGGTAAGGGTTAAGGTTAGGGTCAAGGTTAAGGTTATGGCCAGGTTTTGGGTTACCGTTGGGTTTTAGTATTTTGGTTTCGTCTTGGTTTTGAGGCTTAGGGTTAGGCTTTGGGGTTGCGGTCAGTGTTGGATTTTAGGGGTAAGCATAGGGTTTAATTTTCTGCCATTATTCTACCTACTTAAGACTTCCCAATACTTCCCCTGGTAACTTTACATTTTCCTATAAATTCCAGCATTCCTCTATCAACCATTCCATTTACTCCACCCATACAACCCCCTTTCCCACCATTCCCGTACGACAGGGACCTGGCTGTCCGCCTCCCCATTTCTGGCAATCAACTGCGATCTAACCCAGTTTTCGTCTCTACTTTCTCCATCTCCTTTTCCGTGCGTCCGATGGCCCCACCCGTATAACTTCTTTCACCACCATTTTCGTTTGACAGTCTGCTTAGTTTACTTGTTTCTGACCCCGCGTACAAACCATACCCTCCCCTGCAGGCCTATAAATCGGTCAAATGGGCCAGTCGAGAATTAGCTTTCAAGGGTCAGTCCGACCAGCTTTTCACTGACTCGGCCGATCACTCGTTTTCCGAGAGGCGAGACTTTGGTTCTGTAGTTGTGTGGGACCGTAGAACGAAGATAGCTTATCCTCGCGCTTAATTTCAAGCTTGTGTTCGTACGATCTTGTGGCATGATGTCTGGCCATTCCACCAAAATACCGTGCGTCACGGTGTTGGCAAGGTAAGTCAAGTATTCTGTCAGTGATAACGGATCTTTCAATCGCATAATTCGCTGTCCGATTGTGTATTCCGATTTAGAGGCCACACCAGTCCCAAAAGGGTTTCGTAATTCCTTTCGTCGCCTCTGAAACGCTTCTCACATAGGAAGTCATGGACACCTGCCTGCAGTAAGCTTCAAAAATAAGCTGCCCCTAATCTAGGGTAAGGAACAGCAGCGGGTGAAAACCAACTCTTCTGGCTATCTAGTATACACAAATTTCGATCGAGATGACAGACATTACAAAAAACGACCACCTCGTATGCGACGAGTCACAAAACTAACGACAACGGAATGGGCGCCTAAACGCAATCTATATATTTGTGTTCGGCGAAAGCGCTCTCCCTGTCCGTCCCCAAGTGGAAATAGAGTCCGTTATATGGGTGCTTGCCGCACGACTGCGGCGACGGCTTGAATACTTTCTACATGTTCGATGAAGTTGTATGTGAATAAAGCAAATGCATTGCAGCGAAGCCGCTGTCGTCAGCCTCATTTATGAAGGGGTGACAGAACAGCCGGATGAAAAAATTTGATTGCTATAGACCAAATTTATGGGTCCCATATGTTTGTGAACTCCTTTCCTCATACAACCACTGCCAACCAGAAGTGTTAGGATGTAGGTAAAAATAGCTTTGGTCAGCTTCTTTCCAGCTTAACTGGAAACTCTGTTCTGACTTCCTCGCAAAGACGCCGTATTTTCCGACAGATGTAACCCGGGGGAAGGGGCTAGGGGAACAGACACACTTATAAGCGGTCTAAGGCGGTCTTTTGCCGGTCCAGGCAAATACTGGGCCACGTGTTACCTGTAAGGTCTGTAAGCGTTTGCTATGTCAGGATCAACAAACCATGACACTCGCAGTTTGGTACGCGCTGGCAGTTCTCCGACACTTGGTTCCCTGCCGATAGATGCGCTTGTGCTGCCGCTGAGAATTCCGGTCGTGGGCACGGCTGTCCCAGTCATCCTCCTCCTTGAGACCTGTCATGGTGTTGTTGTTTTTAGCTAAAATCCTAGTCAATTTTTGTGTGGACCAGTGGTGTGAAATGGTGCGCCAAGTTGCGGGCTCGGTCGCGTCATCCACCTGCGCCTTCCCCCGCCTTCGATTTTCTTGACTCTGCCTTGACACCGGGCCCAGGTAGAGGAGAACAGAGTGCAAATTCACACTCACTATAAACTAATCCACGCGCAAGTCATCGTGCCTGCTTCAACTTGCTGCGGAACACACGGTGGGCATCGCAAGACGCAATGGTCGAACTGTCAAGTCTGTAGAAATTGGGGGAGCGTGAGGAGAACAAAACACTAAATTTCCAGCTCAGTAGTCTGCAAGGAAATTGGAAAGCTCGTGTCACGACAGTGTGAACATGAAACCCAACCAAGGTTTTCCTGATAGCATAGTATTGAGGTCTCAAATCGAATAGCGGTAGCCAGAATGCATTACTTCGATGGCTTCAAGCGAAAATTTTGTATCGAATAGACCATTCTCAAAGGCTCTCCCCGGTCACACGTAATGACCGCTGCCAACCAGACGTGTTGGGATGCAGGTGGTCAGCTTCTTCCTAGCCTAACTGGAAACCCTCTTCTGACTTCCTTGCAAAGTCGCCGTATCGTCCGACAGATACAACCCGACGGCTAAGGGAACAGACACACTTATACTCGGTCAAGGGCGGTCTTTTGCCCTTGCTCCGACATAAACGGAGAACCCGTAAAAACCTTACTATGAGCGCATAGAACTGCTCACCAAATTCTGACATTTACAGTCTCAAATGTTCACTCTCTGTGCGCCCTTTAACTGTCAGTTGTTAGTATTTTTGATTAAGAGGGACGTTCAACACTGCTATTAGATACCAAACACTTCGGGTATCCACTGTCACGAAGATCGCCTATTTTGGTCAGATCTTCCTCCGGTACATCCGAAGAACAGGCCTATCTCATCCCGTCAGCAAAACACCGGACCAGGTTACTTTTTTGCGATCGGGCGGGCGAAACTGGAAGAGAGTGTAACGTCCCATCCACATTAATTGTCGTAATAAATATCTAGCAGAATCATCTCACCTTTTGACTGGTAACACACAGCGATACAGAGAATTATATATTCCAATGTCCCTCGCGAATTCCACAAGCGAACGTATCTTATCTCTTTTACTGAGAACTTCGTTAAATTTCAGTTGTTTATCAGATAAAAAGATGTCGTTTTAATGCAGGTCACCAATTATTTCTCAATCTGACCTATGACAATCCCAGGAAGTATGCTAAAATGGACCCTAACGGAGATCCGAGGGTCAATCCATTAGGTTGGCTATATGGGCAACGAATAATTGAAAACGAAGGTTCGCCAGTGCCTTCTTGTTCAGTGAGTCAAATTCGAAGATCACAGGCAAAAACTAGCAGTCGGAACCACAAGTCGCTTTTGGTTTGCTGGCAATCAATCATCACTCACAGTAGATGTGATAACTCACGAAACGTCAACCGACATTCTCAAATGCGTCTTCATCTTGGAAAGATTACTTAGGTTGGGTTGTACCATTACTCATCGTTCAACATAATTCTAAAATAATTCACTTACTTAAGGATGCCGGCTTTTAAACGAACTTCTTTCCAGGCGCCTCAAAGTTACACTCTGTAAAAAATGACTACGTAAGTAGCACGACTTTTTCGCATTGATTTTGGACGCCATTATAAAATCAAATATTTTTAATGGAAAACATGATAAAAAATATTCATTCTTTTACTCGTTCGATAAAAAAATTACGTTTTCCTTAAATTTTATGCTGAAGGAAGGGTATAATTAGGTTTTTAAAAAAAATTTCCTTACTATGGGATCTTTAAGACTGAAATGCTCGTTCAAAAAACATCGTGTCTCTGCATTGTGAGGTTGACAATATGGCTCAAATCCACTGCCAAATACTGTGAACCCTATATGGCCTTCTTTAAATACCGTAGATGGATGCATGATTTTCCGTACACGGAAAATATACAGCTTGTTGCTTGGCAACCCTGAATGCAAGCGTAACCGTGGGTCGAGTTCAAAATTATTCGGGAATTGAAAGTTTTCTAAAACCGAATTCCACCCTTCCTTCGAGTACAAAATTTGAAGAAGGCGTAATTTTTCTCCAAATTAGTAAAAGAATGAATATATTCAAGCATGCTTTTCACTGTGTTTGAATTTATAATGGCATCAGGAATCAATGAGAAAATTCATGCTACTTAAGTAGCTGTTTTTCTTACAGAATTTGGTCCCTTCAGGCGGACTGAAAGAATTTTGTTAAAACGCCAGCATCTTGAAGTAAGTGAATTATTATGAGATTAAGCTGCACGATGATTAATATCACAACCCTTCTTAAGTCAAAAGCGCATTTCAGAATTTCGGTTAACACTTCATGAGTTAGCACATCTACTGCATGTACCTGTATGAATTCAGGGATCTGTTTCGATTGTAGTTCTGAATCCAGGTCTTGGATAGTCGTTCCGTCCGCAGGATAGCGGTGAATTTCGGTCCTGATCTGCCCGCTCATTAGAAAGTGCACAATAAATGGTGCTCAGACCGTAAATATACTACTAACATGACTTCAACAGATCCTTTTTTGCGCGTCAAACTTAACCCATATGGAAATATTTACAGTTCGAATGCGGTGAACAAAGTTTTTCGCAATTATTTCGCGAATACCATACCCCTTTTGCATTTATGTTCCATTATTAGATTTATGAATTCTCCTTACCAAAACTGCAAGTAAAAGTTTTGCAATTTAACTATTTTCCCTTGCATCTGTACCTTCTAAATGGAGTATTCAGGGCTTCTGTCGTTTACTCCAAATATACCGACTGACTGACCGCCTTTCCTGAATTCAGCTTACTGCGTTTCCAACGCGCGTCCATAGTCAGCTGACAACACTATTGAACAGTCTAGACAATTGACTCATGAGTAGTGCAGACCCAAAAATGGAAAACAGCCAGGACTTTCTCTCCCGCAGCCTCAAACGAGTGTCGGAGTAACTGACTTCACAAATCTTGCGCACCTCCCGAATTCAGCAGTCCGGGAGGCTGGAATGCCAACTGTAAAGACAGTATGCGAGCCTGTTTCTGACGGACGGCGACCGCAGCATGGAGTTGTCTCAATCAGTTATAATGGATATCATTAAAAGTACAAATCCAGGCAGTCTCTGCCAAATGCCCCGGTCTTAGTAGTAAGAAGTGGTGCGTTGGCATCATGTAAAGACATCAATAATCTGAGCAGACGAGGGAAAAAACGCAAGAAGAAGGTTTAGAGGACATCTAACGACGGTTTTCAGGTTGAGTGACGGACCGGAAACCACGAACAAGTCAACGGGCTGTGTAATAACAACATCCGTCGCTTTGGCTTCGAGTCGGAGGACGAAAAACCTATTACCTAACTAAAATCTAGTCTGTTAAGGTGTCGGGACTGCCCATCAAACCGTACGAACTCAGTAGACAGGAAATTTCAGGCTGCATGAGATATACAGTTGACAAACAAAGAAACGCACTACCTAAACTTCTTAATTTTTAAACAATCTTCTCAGGATACGCTTAGGCCCTACGTAATGCGCGACCACGCAACAGTGCTTCCTAGGGTAAAAGAAGCCCAAGCAGATCTGAAAGGTTTGAATTTTTATTTTTTTTTTGCAGAAGCGGCAGTATGTGATTGTGTACAGAAAAACGTCAGGGAGATGCGGGGTTCATATGGCCGAAGGGTCCGTCCCTCTGTGTATTGATATGCGACCAGCCTACAAAAAGAATGTCATTCAACAAGTGCGCAACGTAAACGAAGCCAGGCAGATGGTGCAAAACAGGAAAATACTAACACGTATGCATAGGACGGTCAGTTTTCCTACAACCCTAGACAATTATGGGCTATGGCGTTTTCCATGCCATGTTACTGTGTAAAGCAGCCTTGTGCACCGCAATACCAGTCATAATTAGACATTATGAATGTGAAAATGTCAAAGGTAAGGGCACATTATTTTCAGTCATTGCGAATAATACATATGCGTAAAGACAGTCACTGCTAACTTCGCAAGACCTGGCTAGCCTGCTGACATTGCTGAGGCTGTGGGGCAGTAAAGACACTCATTGGCTTACTCAAAGCCGCCGACATCTACACGGACATATGAGAGACCTCAAGCAGCTGTTTTCTATCCACAGGAATGGAATACATGGGCCAGTTTAAACTGGTGCGGCAAAATAGTCTGGGTCCGCACCCCAGGTCATGCATATCTGGGTAACGACGACTAATATGTCAGAAACGGCCACCATAGCCTCACTTTGCTAGAAGTAGGAAGTGTTTATCGGCGAGTCTGAGACTATCACGGCGCGCCAAGTGCCGCGGCTTGGAAGGTTGTCAATTGACACTCCAATTCAGTCCTCGCAGTCAGCCCAGCTGGGTGTTTGTGTGCTGAGAGGCTGACCAGTGGACTGAGTCTGTCTGCAATGGCTTCTATGACCTCTATGGCACTCCCACTCCGTGGAACTCGAGCCGGGTGAGGTGGCATGCTTAGGGGCGGCACCGGTCGCGCCACGCGTCACTCTTGTTGTTGTTGGTTAAAATCCTGGTCAATTGCTATGGACCAGGGGTGAAGAGGCACGCTTAGGGGTGGGTCCAGCCGCGCCAGTTACCTGCACCCTCCTTCGCTTCCGGTCTTCTTGACCATGTCTTGACACGGGAGGAGAGTGCGGCAAATGCAGCGTAAATCTACTATCACTTGAAAAGCAGGCATCCCAAGAAATATAATAAGGTGAAGTTCTTTGGGAAACAGCAAGACTTTATTGTGAATTTTCGAGACTGGTTCCCCAGCTCGACTTCAGACAACGGGCGTGCAGAAACAATTGACTTCTAGACTGAGTCTGGCAAAAGGATTCCATGATTGGTTAAGGTCGTCATCTCGGGATTGGTTGACTCAGTTTGAATCTGTCCTTAACGATTTTGTATGTGGCATCTAAATCGATATGCCGGTTGATGCATGCCTCATCTGAGTGCTACTATCACTATAAAAAAATCACGCGCAAATTACCATGCCTGTTCTCACCTTGCTGTGGAGCACAAGGTGGACATCATCGGTCAGGACGGTCGAACTGTCATACTTGAATTTATAAAAGTTGGACATATAACTAGGCAATGACGCTGAAGGTGGTCCCAAAATGAGCAGGATAACGAATTCTTTGATTGGAATGCAAAAAGCACTAGCATCAGTCAAGTGCATGCACAGGGAAGGCGTTTCAAATTTGTCTCTACGGAAACATGACACGGAAAACATGACGACAGGAAAGAAAAGGCTCTTCATCAGGGTCCCATTTCAAGGGGACGCACCAAGTGAACTTTTAAGAAGACGCCTAACTCAAGCTGTATCAGAGGCCTTTCCAGCGGCTGGCACCCGTGTACTGTTGTCCACCAGTCCCATCCTATACGGAGAGGACAAGGATAAACTACCAGCTCAGACCACCTCTTGGTGTATTTACTCCTTCACCTGCTCCTGTGGGGCAGAATATATTGGTCGCACGAGCCGGCGTTTGTCCAAAAGAATAAAAGAACATCTTCCAGCATGGACGGGAAAGGGTGAAATAAAGAACATCAACAGCTCGGTCCTCGCGCATATGGTGGATACAGGCCACCGTGTAGACGCCAGAGAGGCCTTCAGACTTATTTACAAGGTCCCATCGAGCTATCCAAAACTACTTGGGCAGCGCTTGTTGGCTACGGCAGAGGCGGCTGCAATCAGGCTACGCGGACCGGTCCTATCCGCACAGAAGAACTTCATACAGGTCCTACAGTTGCCATGGGTCAAAGCCACCAAGCCAGCTACCAGCATGTAATTACCTTCGCCGGGACCCACCTTCTCCCTGGCACTGACTGGAATTGCGGTGTTTCACTCTCCCCCTTCTCTCCCTTCCCCTCCCCTTCCCTCTCCAAACCCGAGCTACAGCTTACTTATCTTCTCTCCCGTATCTTTTAATTCCTTACTTCAATAGCCTGAAGAGAATTTATCGAAAGCAAACGTATGCTCGCCAATTTGACTTTTGAATTTTACAAGGGGAATTTTCGCAACTCTATGGAAACAGATGAAAAACATGGGCATTCATTTGCAAAATATCATAAAAAGCATTTTTGATGAAAGAAACTTATAAGAGGACTTTGAACATAGTTTCCGGGACTAAATTTGAACAAAGCAAAGAGGACGAAGCATGCAGGATTTAATTACGTCACGAGACTTTGCGACCTCTCATTCAACTATGTACGATCGATGCGTCTTAGTAAGACAAAATTGTTCAATTGGGATGCGGATGTGAGCAGTTGAATAAGTCGCGAAATCTCAAGACATCATCAAATTCTGCACGTTTTACTGCCTTTGCCGTATTAGGGAACGTCTTTCATCTGGATAAATGCACACATACACACATCTGTAAGGCGGTATCGACAAAGACAAGGGAGAACGGGATGGTCGTTTCTGGCTTATTAGCCGTCGTCAACCAGCCTTACGTATACGTTTACGTACACCATCGAAGTGTTTCCGGCTAATTGAAGAGAGAGGCGTCAGGGGAAGCCTCTGGTCAAACAACAGGTTTGGTTGCTACCGTCATTCATTCGGATTCAACCCACGCAGGGGGAATTTTGATGTATAGTTGCCTCAATAATTTCATTACAGACCACAGACGTATGTTGTTCTTGGCTACAATCAAGTTTATCCACTGATAAGGACGTTCACAAATTTAAGCTATTTGTAGGATGAAGGTTTTCTATTTCTGCGTCACACAGCTAAAGCTATGACCATCAATGACGGTCTTCCATAGTAACACTATACATGGAGAAAGAACACAACGACAAAGATCGGGAAGCTGAAACACCTACGTCCGCATCGACCCGTCCCGTCCCCAAAGACAAGCATCGAGGCAAACATCTTTTTGTCCAGTAATCAGTTTACAAATACAAAGACCCCAACAGGTGACTAATTTAGTCCGATATTTATCCTATTGAACAGGTTAAAAGCAGAAAAAGTCAAGTGCAACATAACTCTGCTAGTGCACTTGCAAGACTAATTCTTATTAAATTAAGAACAACGTAAAGCGTGTGAAATAGCAACCACTAGAAAAGCGGTTCGGAAGAAAAATGGATAAAGGCTTATGCTTAAGCAGCTGCAGGAATATATTCAACTTGATTCAATGAAACACAACCGAAATAATCATTTTCGAATCAAACGACCACGGCTCGGTATTGGAACCACAATCAAGTTTGTCACATAAGTCTGTCTATGAATAAGCTTTGGTTCATGAAGAGGCGCTATCAAATAAAATTGCAGACAAGGTTAGGAAAAAAAGACAAAATGCTAGCACCGACATACAATCAGAGACGGCTAACGTTCAGCCCGGTCCGATGCCATTGGAACTGCTTTCGACGCCGGGACGATACGATTGTATGACTCCAAAATTGCTCGCTCTGCCAGAAGCGGATGGAACTTACTCGCATTGCAGGTGGAAGTTCCCAGCAATTTGCGCACAACAGCTTGAAGTGTTCGTTTTCGCGGCTTTCGAGCATACTTTTCCATCTGCAATCACGTGAATAAAAAGATGCAAAAATAGCGGCTACTGAACAGGTAATAGTAAATGTTTTTATGAGATTAAAACTTGCCAGTGTGGTATTCTCGCGCACGAAAAGGTCGCACACGGAAGCAATGACAGCATAGTCACAAACGAGCAGAACGCCCAACTGTTCCGCAATGGTTTTGGGACATGCCGAACAACCCCGAGAGCAAATCGAGTCTAAAACCTGAGAGAAGGTGGAGAAGAGAAATAAACGGAAGACGTGAATCGAGAAGCAGTCCAGTCGGCTAGATAAGCAGTCAACATCAGCATATGCGGTCCAGTAAATATTAGTGAGGAAATGTTTATATGGGTAAGGGCCATTCACTCAATGAAGGTTTGTAGACGGCCATTCGATAATAACAGGAGGAGAGGAGTACCGTTTGCTGGAAAATTTTTTTAGACTGAGACAAGACCCTGGTACGGTTTTAATTATACCTTTAAGAAATGATCTAAAACGGTTCATGGTGAGCCACCCGACGTTTTCGGCCTGCACGAAGATTTTAGGACGTACGCGTGGCACCGACCCTGATCAGCTTCTCCCTCCCTCCATCTAAGTCTCCCTTGTGTTTGTCGGTAACGTCATTCTGCGCTGCTGGCGGGGCTCGAGATTGAGCCTCAAGGCCCAACGGGTGGAGCGTGTCCCTAGCGCGATCGGTGTGCGCCCCGCTAACATTGTATATACACGGTGCCCCTCAAACGGGCCACGTGGTAGATGCGCTGGACCAACACGGGGGCCACATCGGATTCTGGCAGGCAGTATCGGAATGCGCAACATAACAAATGCCAACATTTCGGGGGTTCGGTGGCAGACCCGGTGGCCGACAGTCGTCGCGCGCACTGGGACCCCTGCCGCCCGCCATTGTTATTGTTGTTGTTGATCAAAAACCTGGTCATTTGTTGTGTGGGCTAGATCGCAGTTGGTAGCCACGTTCCGTATTACAGGTGGCGGGGAGGGGGGTTGTTTACTGTGGCTATTTTGTGGGACTCCATAATCACATCTGACCCATTTGGATTCCGTTTTACGTTCGGGGTTAGGATTAGGGTACCGGTTAATGGTTTCCGATTTTCGGGTTAGGGTTATGCCTTCAGGCTTAGGTTTTCGGGTTACGGTTAGGGTTTGAGCTTACGATTAGGTTTCAGTCTTAAAGGTTAGGTTTTTCAGTTACGGCTATGTCTAAGGGCTACGGTTACGTTTACGATTTCGGTTAGGGTTAGGGTTGCCGTTAGGTTTAACGGTTAACGTTAAAAGTTGAGGTTGGGGTTAAGGTTAGGATTAGGGTTAAGGTCGCCGTCCGCTTCCCCATTCCTGGCTACCAACTGCGATCTAGCCGTTGTGTGGACCAGGGGGTGTGGAGTAGAGCGCCAAGGCGCAGGCTCGATCGATCCATCCACCTGCGCCCTCCCCCCGGCCTCCCGTTTTCTTGACTCGGCCTCGACACGAGGTCCAGGTGAGGGAGGAGAGGATGCAGTAGATGCTGTGCAAGTCTACCATCACAACAAACTAATTCACGCACATGTCCCCGTCCCTGCTTCACCATGCTGCAGAGCACAAGGTGGACATCGCCGGAAACGACGGTCCAACTGTCGTATATACATGATCGTAACCGACAGGACAACGAGCACGTGATTCAGTGGTCAAGACATTGGACTTCTAACCAACAGGTCGCGGGATCGTGTCTCAAGAGTTGCACAACCTGGCGTTGGATATGGCCGGTTAGTGACGACTAATAAGCCAGAAATGGCCATCCCAATCGCTAACGTTATTCTGTCTATACATCCCGAACTGCCCATACTTAAATATTCACTCGCATTTTGCCACTTCTACCCGCGTTTACTATTCAACTGTACTGGTTCGGGTGGACATTTACCGAAAATATGCTTGCTGAGTCGTCTTTTGTACGTGAAAGTTGAAATAGAATAATGTCCTCACAAACACCTTTTCAGCATCTTCGCCGTACAGTTGTCCGCGCAGGTTCAGCAGCACAAATGAGGCCAACTGCGAAGGTGAGGGTAACCTGATTAAGAGAAGAACGTAGGGGCAAACAGTCAAGAAAGAAGCTAGTTTGAGGCCGACGAGCGAAAAGAAGGTAGTAATTCCGAGGGTATCAGGTATTCTTCCTCTCCATGGAAGGGAAACTGAAACCGACAAGTGTATATTCACAACGCATGGAAGGACTTCTTTTAGCAGGAACTATCAGGGTAGCCTAGGCACTTCTACTACGAAAGTAGTAAAGTTTCGCCATATCTACGATACAAATTATCAGGCGCTAGTGATGGGCAGAATATTGTTTCTCGTCGGGCCATTAGCCCTCATCAACTTCACCTGGAGTTGGCAGACCATAGTCGTCTGTCGCTAAAAAGTCCAGCCAGGTCGTGTCTTTCAGAATGGTGGTTGCGAGGGATGGCTTGGTGGAGGCATTGCCACTTGTAATTTCTGATTTAAAGGCCAACTTTTCCTTCTATCCTCTCGGTGCAGTTAAAACTTATTCAATGGAGAGCAATGTTCGCCGCTGTGACTCGTGACATCTTCAGAGCTAATTGGCCTGTCCATTCACGCCTGAAAGTGCCACCACTGTGTGGTCAAATACTGCTTATTCGTCTGACCTGACAGTCGACGTATTTCACAACTAACCAATACTGAAGGCCGTCCCGTTAATCACCACCAGCTGACGCACTGAGTGATTCACAGCTATGCGCACCAACGTAGATCGGGTCCTTAGTTGAATGCCTGGACAGGTATTTCGTCGATTTCTGCTTCTCTGACGTAATTTAAGGAGGAAAAGGAATTAACTTATTAGTGAGCCATTTAATGTCCTCCTTGCAACAGTGTGGTTAAATCGCCACAAGTGAGGAAGTGATAATTGAAATTCAGATTATCATGCCAGGGGGACTTCAGACGTTAAAAGTTTCAAGTATTGGCCTACAGCATTACGCGAAAAAGTCCATTTCCAATTTAGAATGTGCCTTCGAGTTACTTTATCAGAAAAAAAAACTACAATTTGGGTGGTAATCGTCGTGGATCACATATGCGTGTTTGCGTATGTGTCTCTGGTAGGGGACCCTAATCTGGGCGAGGAAGGTTGGCCAAGACAACCGCATAGATCAAACGGGACAAGAAATGAATCAAAATATTATTTTCAGAAACGTATTTTTTCATCTTTAAAAATAGTGATTTGCAAATCTGCGGAAATTTGTGTCCTTAAAAACAGTAATAACTCAACAGGCAATCACCTGTTTCGTCGCAGCCGTAATCCCCAGGCAGACAGGCGACCGCAAAAGGACTCATCACTAATTATATGACAATATGGTTACTGTCCAGTTCACGTTCTGCCAATACAAAATTAACAAACAGAACGGGTAGCATGTCAACTGTTTGATAGATATTTTACTACTTTCTGTGGTGTACTTAACAATTTAGGAAAGGGCCAAAAGTAAGCAAAGATAACGAAAACAATTCCAAAATAAGTAGAACACATTTTCTGCTCGAGAAATAAATTGTCAGCGTCCGTCAGGCGGACAAAACGTTTCAGTTCCCCCGCTTCCCCCGCCCCCGACCTTACTTTGGGGGAAGATGGAGGATGTGCCATTCGTCTGCGGAATCCTTTGTCAGAGTCAGTTTAGAAGTTAATTGTTTTTGCACACCAATAGTCTGAGAACGAGCTGGGGAACCAGTCTCGAAAATTTGCACAAAGTTTGCCATTTACCAAATAATTCCGCCCTCCTAATTAAATTTCATAGGATGCCCGTTTTTCAATCCATACGTATGAACTTCGAGCGTAGAGTTCTGCTTTATGCTCGACGGTGGGAAAATGTGCAATTCGTTGAAGTTTAACGCGAGAGCAACTATCCTTTTTACACCGATATCGATGCAGTTGGAAACTATACGCCCCTTCACCCTCGAATTAGCGACGTGATGCCCGGGTGCTATTTGCAGTTTAGGTAGAAATATCTGCAAGTCAGAGAAGGAAACTGGGATTTTTTCGACACAAGAACGCACCGACTAACCTTACCTGGAGTCAGAAGAGTGCTTAAATCGGCTGTACAACAGACCTGTGCACCAGTAAGCCGTCTCCTGCCGAACTTTGCACAGCACAGAATTTGCGTCCAGACCCCGCAGGAGACCCGTGGCAGGCTGATCAACCTTGACAAGATCCACACTGGTCTCGTAAAGGCGATGAAGAGAGGGATTGGAAACTAGAACGGCGGCCCTCTCCAGGGGTAGCCGATCGTGAAAGACGAGATGGCGGCGAATCTCACCGGGCAGGCGGATGGTCCACGGCGAGGGTTTCAGTCTGTGCCGAATGGCAAGACACTGAATGCATGGCAGTCGGGTATGATCTGGCTGCCAAAGGCGAGGTTCCTGGTCTGTGATCCCCTCCAAAGTACTACAGTCTTCATGGGTTGATAGGACCTCAAGCTTCTGGCAGTTCTCACACGAGGCAACGAGACGTAACGGCGGCAAGTCGGGCTCCGGCAGGAAGCGATAATCCTGTACCACCTCTTTGTCCCTCATTGGAATGGTTTTGCTGGGTTCAAAAACAAAATAAAGCGCAGGTTTACAAAGTTATTACCATTTCCATTGTTAAGCATTTTTCAACAACGCCTTACTACTGGTGCCTGGTCATGAACGAATATACACACACATGAACTGGTCGATAGAGCAGGCGGTTACCGCGAGATCCGTTCATCTCTTTGATGCATGTACAGTGCGTGACCGATCTCATGAAATGTTGGCCGAAATTCTGAAATGCGTTTTCGATTAGGAAGGATTAATGTGACGTTGTAATACTAATTATAATGTAGCATAATCCTATAATATTTCGGACTCATCAGGATGTGGGCTTTTGAATGCACTTTCTTCTGACCTACCGCAGAAACCGTGGTCAGTAAAAAATGTCTACTTAATTAGCATGCATTTTTCACATTGATTTCTGATGGTTTTATAAATTCAAATATATTTTATAGAAAAAAGGCATAAAAATATGCGTCCTTTTAATTGTCTGGTAGAAAACCACACTGCCTTTATATTCTACACCCTAAGGAAGGTTACCTTTCGGTTTTAAAAGTTTCTAATGTTGAGGTTTTTAGGACGGTGCGATCTCTATATATACAGCATCGAACGTGTCCGTTTACCGATGTTTCTCGTGACATGTACAACACAGCCCGTATCCATTGCAAAATTATATGAAATCCATATAGTACCTTCTTAAAGGCATAGAAGAATATATGATTTTCCTTACGCGGAACGTATGCAGCTTGCACAATGAAATCGCTAAACGCTAATGTAACGGCTGATCAGACTCAAAATTATTCGGGAATTGGGAAACTTTTTTAAAAACCAAAATATACACTTTTTCGGATATAAAATGTAGTCAACTTGATTTCCTACCGTACACGTAAAAGAAGGCATATTTTTATGCCTTTTTTCTATAAAATATATTTAAATTAAACCAGTAAACCAGTAAAAATAAATAGGAAAAATGCATGTTAATTAAGTAGACCTTTTTTTACTGAGCACGGTTTCTGCGGTAGGACAGAAGAAAGTGCATTCAAAAGCCCACATCCTGATGATGATGATGATGATGATGATGATGATGATGATGATGATGATGATGATGATGATGATGATGATGATGATGATGATGATGATGATGATGATGATGATGATGATGATGATGATGATGATGATGCATTATAATTAGTATAACAACCACACTTAAGTAATCCTTCCTAATCGAAAACGCATTTCAGAATTTCGACCAACATTTCATGAGATCGGTCACGCACTGTAACTTGTGTACGAACCACGTTATGGTGAGGGCGATTTTTACTACAGCATCCTCCTCATCCTCACTCCGAGATCTCATCGACTTCAAATGACAAGACGGTTGGAAATTCTGTTGGGCGTAGTGGCTGGTCGGGAGTATTTGCCATTTTACGTGGCCCGC
>CACRXP010000950.1:154489-166393 GCA_902702965.1 Spirometra erinaceieuropaei | reverse complement strand
ATAATATTATAATATAAATAATAATAAATAATAAAAATAAAAAATAATTAATTAATAGTAAATAAATAATAAAAAGAACAACAAAAAAGTGTCCGACTCGTGAATCATGTATCATAAGAGGAAACAAAATAGTTAATGATGAGCATAGACATCAGAAACCATTCCACTAATCTAAACAGATGGCGTTAATGTGTTGACCCACAAACTTACTACTAGATTAAACAGGCTGAGAGAAAACAGTACAATAGCTCTAAAGTCGCCTTGGCTAAAGATGCCTACTTTGAATAAAACAGCATTCCCAAATAAATGTCAATAGAAGTTACCAACCGGCATCGACCCAGGAATTGCGGCATCAAAGGGTGCAATCTGTGTGTTTGGAGCGGCTGAGAACGAGTAGGGTGCATCAGAGAAGAGTTTGGTGCGTGCACCTGTTAGTTGAGCATGAATCTCTAAGCCAATTGTAGAAACGTAAGGAACTGCTCCATCGTGCAAAGAACAAAAGTTGAAAGAAACGCGAGTACTTGGATATGCTGTTCGAAGGAACAACTTCAAGTATGATGACAGCATAAGTGGGGCCCAGAAACAGCTTCTCGTGCTTTTATAATCCACCCTAATGGATGTTCGGAGAGAGAAAAGACAGACTTTAAAGGCAAAGTTATTTACACAAACAGATCAAGCTTGGGTCGCCGGTAACTGAGTCCGATTACTTTAGGTACGGACAAAAACTTCGAAACTTCGAAAAGGCTCCTGGTGAACGGTCGAAGGAAGAAAATAGACAAAAATGAGTGGTAAACAGAGAGAATGGTCGGCTTAAACCGGTCTTGGCTTAATGCCCCGTTGCGCAGATATCAGCAGCTTCCAGTTTTCTGGAACTTACATTGGCCCTCTTTCCAAAGGTAATGTAGTAGCACCGGTTAGCTAAACTAACGCTACTCAGATATCTACAGTTAATGGCTGCTTTGTGCACTGCACCATGCTGGCTATGGATGTCAAATCTTCCTGTCAACTTCCCCTGGGAGAGTACTTACTTACTTGCGCTTGGTACGGCTGCGATCATGCCTGAGCTAGCCGGCCTCGATTACGTCTCGAGCTGTACCTCTACATGTGTCTGCTGATTTTCAAGGTTAATATAAATCAAGTCCTTTTCTCTTGTAGTTGATCTGTGGGAACTTATGTCTCCCTTAAGCTCAGTCCGGAAAAGAAACGAAAACCCTGATTATTTCGCAAGGGTCCGTAATCCTGTATTAGTTCTACTCGTAAGATTGCTTTAGAAACACAATAAATTTTCTAAATACACTTCGCCAAATTATGACTGGCAATATGCCCCCTTATATATCATTACAAAGGTAACTATAAGGCAGTCTACATAGAATATACATAACAACTACTTTGGAGACCCTAAGAGTGTGCAAAAGAAATCGTTATTTTCAAAAAACACCAAGTAGTAAACTTTTAGTATAGAAGGATTTTATACTCTGATGCAAGCATTTTCAAAAGCTGGTTTTCATAAATCGCCTGCAAGAAATGGATGTTGATCCAATTCCTTCACAGAAAACATATCACACTGCATGATACCGAAGCGGTGACTGGTGCCGAGTAAAACCCACAAAAAGCACCGGACGGAGTATAAATGGAAGCTCAGCATGCCGTGGCGAATGAAATAATTTTAAATGGCCTTCGTTGCCACTATTACTACTGCTACCACAAGTGGTGATTGGAAGCTGTTCCTTAACGTCATTCGTTCCTCTTCACTACAGCTGCATGCTCGGCCATCCGAGCCCGTAGTAGTCTTACAAGTTTCCCCGTCGTGGTTGCTCCACCCAGAAGTGTACCAGACCCAGCGAACGATTCCAGAGGTTTCTTGCCGTGGCAGCGGGTCGTTCGGTCTTATGACCTGTGCTGGGAAGACGGGTTGCCCGCTAGCCTAGCTGCTGGCTACCCAGCGCGTCCACAGGTGGCGGGTAGTGGAACGGCCTTCAGTGAAGGTTAGCTACGAAATAAACAGACCCAGGTCTGACGAATAAGCAGTCGCGGACCAGCAGCGACAGTGCTACCAGGATGAGAAGGGCTGAGGCCTGGCATACTGGAAGCCTTATAAAAAAGCCGCAAAGCCCGATGCCGGCATTGTGACATGGCGACCGTAAACCGCCATTGAATAAGGTTGCTTGCCACCGCAGCCTTGTTGTTGGGTTTTTAAGCCAAAGTGCTAGAGGAGACAACCTCGAACAAACAATCCAAGCGGCTGTTGGGGACCCGCCTGTATCCGGAGTTCCCAAGAAAACTCATGAAATATGTACGACAACAGTATTACGACCCATGCTACGGCGTCCGAGGGAACCGACGCGTTCCGCAACCCTGGTCCTGTGGTGCGGGCAAAAGATATGCGAGATGGACTACTCAATCTGAGACGGACTCTTCGTATTGGATGCTGAATTGTGCGAACGTTTCTGGACCCCGATACCCAAAGTCTGACCGCGCGCAGCCTTAATCAGTACAACGTGGGCGTCTGCTGCCCGTCCGAAGTTCGACTTCCTGACCCAAGATGTCGAGAAATAAAGATCCCTGGAGTCGAATTACACTTCATCCTATACAACAGTGGCCCGCGCGACTCTTTTTGTAGACACGGTATGGGGACCGTCCTCTCACAACAAGCGGACCTCGCGTTACATGATTGGGAACCAGGCAATGACCGGATGGCGTACGTGCGACTGAAGGGTCACTTTACGAACATCTCCATCGTCTCTGTATACGCACCAACCTCAGATGCCGAACAGCGTGATAAAAAGGCGCTTTACTCGCAGTTGCAGGCGTTATTTGAAAGACTCCCTCACCGGAGTCTGCTGACTGTCGCCAGGGATTGGAATGGTCGGACTGGACCTGGCGACTCTACAGACAGCCATCTCTTTGGCCGTTTTGGGCTTGGTTCTCGGTGTAAAAATGGCGAAAGATTGCTGAACTTTGCTGATCAGGACCGACTGCTTGTCACCAACACGTGTTTCCAACATCGCAAGAAACATCGGCTGACCTGGTATTCAAACAACGGTCATACAGCCAGTCAGATTGACTACATTCAAGTCAGCAAGGTTCCGCCGCTGGGTTCACGGTAGCAGATCAATGAGTGGTGCCGAGACTGGTAACGCCCATGGGTCGGACCATGTCCTCGTTCGTACACGCTTGAAAGTTCACCCCTCATCCGTGCCAAAAATGTCACGTCCTAGACACCTCGATGTCACGAAAATCCGGCAAGCCAGCACTGCCGATGCCCTGAGCAGAGAAATCATGTCCTGTTTTACGACCCGAGCTGACTGAGAAGTCAGTAACCAGTGGTCGTCACTGAAAACGTCAGTTTATGGTGCGGCTGAGAAAATCTAATGATATAAACAGCGATGCCGCGGTGACTGGACCAGCGGAAGAACCTTTCAGTTGTCTGCTAAGACGGCTCGAGCCAGGTCCCATAATGATGATTTCTTCCGCTAACTTTGGAAGATGACGGCAAAGTCGGCCAAGGCTGACCGGAAGCAATTTTGGGCTCAAATTGCAACGCCCACTGAAGAGGCCTCGAACGTTGGTGACACTCGAAAACTCTACGAACTTACCAGCCAAGTTTGTGATGAGCCCTCTACACTGAGTGACTCTGTTCGCGACGTGAATGGCGGCTTTATTGTTGACAACTCGGCCAAAGTCGAGCGCTGACCTGAGCTCAATCTCAACTTCGATGCCCAACCCACCTCGCCCTTTCTCTCGTCTGCAGCGGAGTTTCTTCCCTCTCCTACCTATGCAGCGCCAAGCGACCCCCTTTCTGAAGTATAGGTCACCGACGGCATTCAAAAGGTACGCAACAACAATGCACCCGGAGAGGACGGTATACCCGCTGAAATCTAGAAGTCTTGTGTCGACACTCTGGCGCCCTGGCTACACGAGTTGATTGAACAAGCGTGGAGAAACGAGGTTGCTCCTGATGACCGGGAAGTAGGCATCCCTGCACCTATCCCCGAAGAAGGGAGATAAGACGAGATGTGGGAATTATTGCGGCATAAGCCTCATGGACCTTGCTGCGAAGGTCCTCGCTATTGTTCTACATAGGCGATTCCAGGCTGTGCGGGACTCCAGGACGAGGCCCAGCCAAGCCGGATTTCGTGCTGGACGTGGATGTGCGGACCATGTATGCACATTAAGGCGCATTCTCGAATTTTGCCATAGTAACCAGCAACCGACGGCGGTCTGCTTTGTTGACGTTGTCGCCATGCTCGATTCCGTTCATCGTGGGTCTCCGTGGCGGATAATGGCACTACATAGTGTACCGGCAAAAATCATCACCATGATCAAGGCCTTTTATGGCTCCACCACCGCGCGAGTCCTGGTCCGCAAAAACCTTTCCCAACCGTTTGGTATTCGGTCTGGCATTCGACAAGGTTGTATCCTGTCGCCCCTTCTGTTCAACTACGCTACTGACTGGATTCTCGGGAGGGCCCTACACGAAGGTGACGGTGTTGAGTTTGCACCCCGACACCGACCGACTGATCTCGACTACGCCGATGATATCGCCTTACTTGTTTCAAGTTTTGTTGATCTGCAGTCTAAGGTGTCACAGGTGAACTAGGTCACTAAATCGATAGGTTTAATCATAAACGCTGGGAAGACTAAAGTGTTTTCAAGCTGCATACCTGACCACGAGAAGACACCTTTCGGGATTGATGGCTGTCAAGTTGAAGAGGTAGACAGTTTTAAATACCTCGGTCGGGGCTGCTGCCGAATGGGCAGAGTAGGGATGACATTATCTCCCGAATTGATGCTTTCCGACGGGTTTTCTAAAGCCTTAGGACATACCTATGTGTCCGACGCGACATCTCCGACGCCAGTAGGATTCGCGTGTACCGTGTTTCTGTCTGGTCTGTCCTTCTCTATGGTTGTGAATGCTGGGCTGTGCGCATGGAGAACGAGCTGAAGCTGGAGGTATTTGACCACCACTGCTTGAGGACCCTCCTTCGAGTGAAGTACATCGACTTCGTCTCAAATGAGAAAGTCCGCGCTCGTTGCAACAACATCACAAGGACAACCCAGGCCATCTAAGAAAGACGACTGAGGTGGTTTTGGTATGTTCTTCGTCGTCCACCTCAGGAGCTCAGTGTTACTACCCTTAACCGGGAATCGTTACCCCATTGGAGGCGTCAATGAGAGGGGTCAGTTGAAAACCTGGTTCGACACAGTTCGTCAACACATGGAGGTGGTTCTTGGTCCTTCGGTATTCGCTTTCCGTCGTTGGCGAAGAGAATGGGTTGAGTTGTCCAGAGCTGCTGCTGCCAATCGTCACTCGCGGACAGATACAAATCGGGACATCATCGAGATCGGCTAGATCAGGCATGATCGCAGCCGTAGCAAATACAAATAAGTAAGAATGACCTATAGCACCTGCTGGCTGCTTCCGGTTTGTGTCCAACTAAAAATCCGAGTGGTGTAAGTAGGCAGCTGACGGTTTCCGGGATGCTCTTTACGTATGGAAACGCTCGCCAACATTTTTGGCGGTTGAAGTTTTTCCCTCGTCGCGTTTGCGCATGCAGCGTCTGACGAAGTTGCGCGGGTACAAATTCGTTCTAAGCACCCGCCGGATATATCGTAGTTTAGCAACCTTGGCTTTCGGTTCACTGCAATGCGTCTCGACATGCTGGTATAGCGTCCTTACGCAACTGCGTCTGTGGTTGATTGAGTAGTTGCCGTTGAGGCCCAGTACTTGCGTCGTATTAGTCGTTTTCCTAAACACCTTGGTTTCTAGGCCACTACTGTCTTTGCGGAAAACGAGGACGTCAAGGAAGGCCGGTTGGTTATTTTTCTTCCCTCTCCATCGTGAATCGTATGTCCGGGAAGACGCCGTTGAATTCCAGCGTCTGATCCCGTTCGATGACGTCGAAGATATTACCTATATACCAAGCCCAGGATTACAGTCTGTGATCTCAAAGGCCAGTGACACCAACCGTCGCAGGACCGCCTCAGCTAAGAGTCCCGAAATCGGTGAACCCATTGGCGTGCTTTTCACCTGCTCACAGATTGTTCCATCAAACGTGGAGTACGTTTTGGGACAGAATTTCAGGAGTTGGAGGACTTGCGTGACCTAGGCGCATTTGCCATCTAGAGGGAATACCACTGTGACAGAAAACAGAAATCCCTAAGGGTCTCGGCGTTTGAATAAAGAACACTCGGACGCCCTCTACACACTGTTTTAAGACGGTCAGGGCTTCAACTTTAATGTGCTGCATCAACCAACGAAAGTCCGACCGTTGACTTCGACTATGTCTACCGCATGCTTCAAAGTAGGATGAGAGTTGGAACGGTGACTCGCGCGTGATTTAGTTTGTACTGATGGCAGACTGGGGTAGCATCTACCCCACTCTCCTCCCCTACCTTGGCCCGGTGTCAAAATAGGGTCATGAAGACCGCAGACGGGAGAGGACGCAGGTAGCTGTCACGACGTAAATCTGCACCTAGACAAACCACCACATCACCAGGTTCACAAGAAGCACTTGACCACGATTTTAACCAACAACAATAACAATAGGGGTTGGGGGCAGGAGTCCAATTGGCGCGACGTGAGCCGGCAACTGTGTCTGCCGCCACACCCTGATGTTGGTATTTGTGATGCGTGCACATTCCCGGAAACGCCTGCCGGACTCCGATCTAGCCCCCGTGCTGGTACAGCGCATCCACTGCGTGGCCCGTGTTAAGGGCATGTTAAGATACTCTAACACCCTGATAACATCACCATCGCCTAGATACGGTCCTTTCAGCGGCTAGTTCTGGCTGGCGGACCGTTGTCCGCAGTCCCTGTGAACACAATCTGGAAGGCAATCCCCTAGCGCGCTTGGTTTCAGGGGTTGGTCAGACCATTAGACGCACACAGGCCAACAAATCGGAGCTGGTTGAGCAGGGCGAAACAGAAACTGCTACCAGCTGATAGCATTAATGTTATCAATTGTTATCAGGGTAGTGTATCGTTAAACACATAACTTAGTGAGGCAAAGGCTTCATGATAAAACCTAATCGCTGAGGAAATCTATGTTCACCAAAATTGACTAATCTCTGGAATCTGACGGATAAATTCGCCCGAAACCGAAGACACATGCAAAACCCGTTTAGGCACAACCAAGTGACCAAATAGAGATATGTGAGCAGCCTACACAAACAAATCTACGAGAAATCAAACATAATAGATTGTGAACTAATCGACCTCAGATTCTAATAGAAGTTGCCTCATAAAATACAGTCACTGTGGATTTTAAAATGCAGCGGTCACTAAGGACGTAGGTCAGCTTGTGATTTTCTGGAGTCAGCAACACACTAGATTTGTAGGCCTATGCACGTATTCAACGATTCTCTTCTTATTCTGTTGCACACCTGAACTTTTCTGTACTGATTTGAGTGTTCTCAAATGCACACCACCGCAGATTTTGGTTTTCGATAGCACCTATGTTGCCTGCATCTGTTACATGGTGTCATTGCTTCATTCATGCCCCTCAACACTTTTTGGTCAATTGCCACAACCAGTTTTTATTTCTCGGTCTATATCGCCGGGCATGAATTTGGTCGAGTAGCAGACCCCACTTACCGACTTCAGCTTAAAAATTTCGAAACTCTACCCAGGGCTTGTCAGTGAGCTTTCTGTGCCTTTGTAGATTCTCTTTTAAACGTCATTTAACACTGGAACACTTCTTATCGATTGGAAGCTGGCACATATTACTCCGCTATACAAAGCATGTAGCAGGGCATCGAAGACTAATTACAGGCCCATAAGCTTGACATGCATTCTCTGCAAAGTTGTGAAAGAGAATCATGAAGAGTGAATTGGTGAAATTCCTGGAGGCTCACGGCTTGTTATCGAACTGCCAACATGAGTTCCGGAAGGGGAGATTCTGCACGACAAACTTGCTGCAATCTCTCCGGATCTGGACCCGATCGCTCGACGACAGTCATGCGGTCCACATAGATTACATTGACTTCCAGAAGTCTTTCGACACTGTGCCACACCAAAGACCGCTACAGAAACTGAAAGAATAGGGATCAGAGACGACTTCCTCAACTGGATCGGAAACTCCTTTGTGGGTCGACACCAGTTTGAGTGCATCGGTTAAAGCACATCAAATCTTGCTACGGTCGAGAGTGATGTCCCCCAGGGGTCAGTACTGGGACCCATTTTGATCCCTATGTAAGTGTACGATACCACAAGAGCTTTAGACCGCGAAGTAGCAATGTTTGCCGATGACATGACCATATGGATTGTAATTGGGTGTCCTGCCGACTAAGATAGGCTGCAGATGAACCTAAATTTGTTGGAGGAGTGGTCAAACCTTTGGCTTCTGCGGTTTGACGTTAGTAAATGTTGCATACATCGCCCTGGCAACACAGCCAGATCAGCTAGCACAAGAGACTACTTTCTGGGCGGCGCAGCCTTACGAGACGTCGAAGCCCAAAAGTACCTCGGTGTGCTGACGACGAGCTCCCTAAAGCCACCCGCTCATTTTTCGAGAATGGCAAAAAATGTAATGTCCGTACCATATACCATAAAGCGTGCGTTTATGAATTCTGACGAAGACTTTTGGAGCATTCGTTCGGCCGCTCTTGGAGTACGCCATACAATCTGGAGACCGTGGGCGGTTGAAGATCAAAACTGCCTCAGAGGAGTGCCACGAAGATGGTTAGGTGTCAAAGCTCCTTTCCTTATGCAACCCGCCTAGTAAATTTGAACCTCTTTCCTTCGAGTTACAGGCAACCTCACGGTGATCTCTTGCAAGCATTCCGCATTATAAAGGGGTTGGATTGCAGTCTGGCCTTCGAGGACTTTTTTAAATTTACTACCACGACCAACCTCCTGGTCATCCATTAAAACTGCGCACTCATCAGACAAGGCCGGTTGCGCGGAAGTTCTCCTTCTCTGTTCGAGTGCCCTTCCCGCAGATGTTGTGATGTCACTATCTATACAAAGTTTTAAAAAGAATCTTGACATATTTATATTCCGAAATGACCAAGGGCGATGAGAAGTAGAACTCACCCCTGTAACTCGTTCTCATTTTTGTCTGTGAGTCTTCGCAGGTCAAGTGCGAAACCCCCCGCTTTAGGTCTACGTATACCTTTTGCTAATATTTTGCATATTAAGTTATTGTTCACACTATAACCGGTATCTATAAGTGCAGCGTATGCCGCCCGGGCAGTCAGAACATAATGACAAATACTCGTGCCAAGCGAACGATCAACGTCATGCACTCCTGTTCACACCTTCTTTCTGCTCATTGTCTACCCATTAACCTATGACATTCTCCCTGCCATACACCCGGCCGTTTCCATAAGCCTCCTCACTTGTGCTATCTCTCGTACTCAGTACACGTCCTGTTTCCAATAAAGCTTCTGTTTAGCATACATGACATTGGCGACGCAGCCTACCAAACATGTCTTCATTGCTGCCTATACCGTTAGCTTTCTGGACAAAGAACACCCAGAAGCCCGCGAACGACTTGTGGTTGCAATGGAGGGAGACACTGGAAGATTACATCGAAATAATTCCGATTTTGTCGCCCGCGATTGTACTAGAGGCCCCATCTAAGGTAAAACTCCTCCGGGCAAATCTCGGAGAGTTGGGACAGCGATATTTTGATGTCCTCAATTTACACGACGCTACAGATATTCAAATAGCCCTCACAAAACTTCAGTGAGCATGGGGAGGAAAAGACAACAGTTTCCTCAATCACTATCGGTTTTGTCAAATGCGTCGGGTACCCAATCAATGCGTCGGCTTTTTATTACAAGTCTGACTCTGACAATCCAGGACTGTGAGTATAAAAAGATCAAGGCCGACAACTTCGAGCACGTAATGCTCGTTCAGCAGTTGATCTTTGGTCTGCGCGATGAAATGTTTTGGGAAAATCTCTTATCAGAGAAAAGGAGTTTATCATGGGAGAAAGCCAGTCGTCAGGAGTGCGTGCGGCAGAACCTTCGGCAGCTGAATCAGGCAACCGATGGAGTGATGTCATCCTTGAGATCGGAAGTAGGTGTCTCTCTGTCCAGCACTGTCGCGTCTTCGCCTAAATAACGACCAACTGCTCCCTCAAAACAACTATCATCCTGTTCTTCCTGAGGTCAGAATCTTATCTGGTGGTCAGACTGTAGACACCAGAAGACGGTATGCCAGTTTCGCAAGAAAATCGGCCACATCGAAAGAGTGTGTGTTAGGGCGTTCAAAGACGCAGATTTTAAACTCAGGAAAGATAATTACACCTTCCTTGCCGACTCGATGGAATACCTGGGCTTCAGGGAGAATAAAACTGGTCTCCATCCACTCAAAAATAAGCTCAATTCCTTGAGACGGCGCCACACCCCAACAACATTAGTCAATTGCGCTCCTTTCTGGGGTTAGTCACATACTTTAGTCGCTTTATGAATCAGTCGGCTAAAATTCTAAAGCAGCTTTATTGGCTTATTGAAATTAATAGTTGCTGGAACTAGTCGGAGGTCGAAAAAGTGATTTTGAACAGGCAAAGGTGGCTCTAACCTCCTCATTTGTCATGGTTCATTATGAATCCACGAAGAGCCAATCATATTGAAATGTGATGAATCTCCGTACGGCGTAAATGCGGTTCACATGCACTAAGTGTCATTTGGTGTGGAGGTGCTGACGGCCTTTATGTCAAGAACTATGTCCCTGGCGGAAACCAACTATTCGCAGACAAAGAGGCCTTAGCAATAATGTTTGGCCTACGTCGCTTCCACCTGTATTTTTGGCGACCCTTCGAGATTTACATTGATCACCAACCTCTCTTAGGTTTGCTTGTTAAAAAAGGGCTCCAGCAGATGTCTTCGCCAAGAATGCAACAATGGGTACTCGCTCTCTCCGCCTACACATATGAAATGAAATACGTTACGGGTAGTGCAAACGTAGTGACTGACGCCTTGAGTAGGCTTCCCATTATAGATGATGGCGTTAACGGGGCACCTGTTTGTGAGAACATTAATCTTTTGCAGAACCTATTCAACGCACCTGTAACCTGTCAACAAATTCGACAGTTGACATCGAGAGACCCTCTTTTAAGTCGAGTAAGAAGAACCATGAAATTTGGCTGGCCGTCCTCTACCTCCCCTGATTTTAACCATTCTTCAGCCGTCAGAACGACTTCAGTATACAAAACGGATGCATACTATGGGGCAATCGCGAAGTTGTGCCATCACAAGGCCGACGGGCCATCCTCAGGGACCTGCATAATGCTCATCCTAATACAGTTAGAATGAAAGCTCTTGTCCGCAGCTATGTTTGTTGGCCCAATATTGACGAATATATCGACAATGTGGTAAAAGCATGTTAGAAGTATCAAATAACACAAAGATCTTACCGAAGGTGCCTCTGAAGCATTGGGTCTGGCCCGACTCAACGTGGAAGAGGGTACAGGTCGATTATCTTGGGCCATTCCAAGGCCATGTGGTCTTGATGGTGGTTGACGCCCACACTAAATTGACTGAGGCGATTCCGACAGGAAATCCATTTTCTTCACTGGCTACAACTAACAAGTTGCGCAACCGTTTTTTCTACTTCTGAGATACCTGAAATGGTCGTTTTAGACAATGGTCCAGCCTTTACTAGTTCCGAATTTAAAGAATTCGTGGAGAAGAATGGAGCACGGAATTCAACCACTACCCCATACCACTCTGCTTCTAATGGCCTCGCAGAGCGGGTGGTCCAGAAAATAAATCACGGGCTAGCCAAACAGACGGAAACGGAATTGGCCACCAAGTTATTACGTTTTCTGTTCAGCTATCGCGTAACACCAAATGATTCAACCGGTGCTTCGCCTACAGGATTGATGTTTAAGCGGCAGTGGCGCACGCAGCCCAACCTGCTTAATCCGTCAACGCATGATAGAGTCAGCGAAA
>CACRXP010000950.1:129499-144885 GCA_902702965.1 Spirometra erinaceieuropaei | reverse complement strand
TGAAATAATCAACCTGATCAAGTTATTTGCCTTGTACTAATTTTGAATACTTCACTACGACTAGCTGAATCCAGCTCGACAACATGGCACTGCTTTGAATGATCTTAAGTGGGGTGTACTCGCACGAAGATCATTCTGTACATGCATGACAGTTCGACCGTCGATTCTGATTTCCACCGCATGCTACACAACTAGGTGAATTAGGTCGTAGTGATAGTAGACTTGCGCATCATCTACCACCTACATGCATAGTATGGGCCAAAATCGACGAAACGTCCTCGAATTAATGAAAACCTTGAATAACTATAAATTGTTCTCATTCCGGACGCCAATAGTAAAAATCGACGACCCTATCTAGACAGAAAAAGTTATCTAAATTGTCTAATTATCATAATTATCTAGTTGTGATGTGCTTTTAAAGGAGATCATTTTTACCTAGTCACTGACAATTAAAAATCGTGTGTACTTTGGGTAGGGCAGCCAGGGATAGTCGGACGCAAAAAATGAACTATTGGCGAGGAATTGGATTAGCACGAACATAAAGCACTTCCTGCCGCATTCCGGTTCGTTGTACTGAAACTTTCAGAATTTAGTTGAACATGACCTGAATTCTAGGTGAAGTGTGAAAAAAGGTCGTTCAACATGCATGGCGTGTTTTATCTAGATAAATAGTGAATGGGATGCGGGCAAAGATATTTTCAGTCCAGTGTGCTATAAGCCGATCTTAGGCATAGAAGTTGTAAGGCGGGAGTCCCCAAAAATCGAGGTATGTAGTATGTGACCTAACTCATGAAACGCGATGACGGAAACTGATATAATAGTTTTTAAACGACTAAAACTTTGCACATTTTCCGCATTCGTGTAACTCCATCCGGAAAATGTCATACTTTTCGTACAGAGTATGTGTCTTATTTTGTCTGGCGAAATATTCATAGGTTTCAGCAGGAATCTACGTTACTCTGTGTTCGGACAGCTTCGCATGTTCATAGATGTCCTCGGCATGGTTCGCGCATCTGAAGTTGTTTTCATTCAGGGGAGTAATTTGACCTTGAGAGTTTTGGTAAACAGACCTTACCGCACTTGAACAGTGATTTTTTGTCCGACGTAAGCTGCATGAAGTGCGTTGCGAGCAAGCAGATTATTTTTTCAGGAAACCAGACGTTTTATTGATTTTTGAAAGTCATATTTGCAAATCTATATGATTTCATTATGGTGTGCACTCATGTTTACCAGGCATTTCCAGGATGTATGATGGTTCTCCTCAGACGGAAATTTAGTCTGAAAACAACTGCGCCTTTGCTGTTTCTTACACTAATTGTACGTTTGCATGAGCGTCATGAAATTTTCATATGATCACTGGTCGGAAATTCAACCTAAAAGGTAAAAAAATGAGTTTCCCCTTCCCAAGGCACCATGTTCATACCCGGGGTGGCTATACGTGCAATAGAAGATTCTGTCGATGTTGTGTGACGAGTGAAATCTCAAGGTTTTTTAGAAAGCGCATTTTGACCTTAAATCTTTGCCACAACCGGATTGTTTGAGCCACCTTGCAAACCGACATACCTTCGCATTGTTTCCGCTCCCCTGTTTTTGCCCCCGTAATTTCATGGATTGTGCGTGTGATCCTGACGTCAATTTCATCCAAGCCACGTGGTTTTGTGAATGCGCAGCACAGTGGTTCAATGGAAACACAAGTCAGGTGAACAAGTGGATGCAGCAATTAGTTCAGCTCAATTTACTTTGTCAACAGAGCTCCAACACGCTCATGCATTTCTTGAGCCGTTCACACCTCAGTAAGCATGTGCATGCAGTTCCAGCCTTAGACTTTTGCGCACTGTCGACTTTTGAAAGCCCATGTCAGCACACCCCCGCCTTCCGAATTTATCCTGATTACCACCTTTTCGCTGATTCAAGGCCTCCCTTATAGGGAGTTACCATGCTCGATCTCACTGTCTCTAGACCCTTATCCTCCACTTGCTGGTCAAGTTCCTATATGGTGCATCATCTCCGTACTGAACGGGGAATATTATTTTCGCCGTTGCCGGAAACTCGAATTCTGCACAGGTAACCCATATGTGGTGGGTACCTTCAATCAGTTAGAATATTCTAAAGTGACCAAAAGTATGCAGACTTGAAATTGACACCCGTAATACATACCAGCCTCCAAAAGTCTGCTTGTATCTCACGTGCTTTTAGTGTTGTTAAAATGTAAATTTTCAGCCGGACTTTTTAGTAGCCCCGCATTTTGACCTCCATCCAAAACTTTAGATTGTAGAAGTAAACGCAGATGTGAATTTTCAGCAAGTGATATACCTCATAAAACGTAGCATTTGCAAGAAAACCCGAGACTTAGCAACCGACTACCCAGCGCCCACCAAAATTCGAGAACAGTGAGGGATGGACCATCCTTAAAAGAAGGCATAGGCGGGTTTGTAAATGACTACTTGGCAGTTGTGAAATATGGATCGGTATGTGATAGACCAAAATCCAGATAACGGATGCATTACAGGTAACTAATTTAATGCCATTGATGGCAGTGCATAACGAAGAGATGTGAGTCATGGAAGGTAACCAGTCGAAAATAGCAACGCATGCGGTTGTAATACTTTCCGGATAACCCTTTTCATGTATTACAACCGTCAATCTGTCTGACATTGGTGGACAGATCACTTGTAACACTTTGTTCGATTATAGTTAGTAAGAACAAAGTCGAGCCTTCCTTGCATTAAAAGATCGGCATATAAGGAGGGTTCCAATAAGTTTCCCATTTAAGAGGCGCAAATGACGGTAAAATTCGCCTAGCTTTTCCAAATGATGCGCCGAGTTAACATAGGAGGATGTTCTCTGTAAGTAGTCTTAACAGACTGATAATGACACTTTTTATTGTTCAACAAATAAAATTGTCGTCTTGCCTACCCGTGAAACCGTCTTCGTTTAACCGACACGTTTCTATCATCATTAATTCACTACGAAGTGACCTTGGTAGTTTTAATTTTGTTTCCAACAACCCACGCGGTAAAACAATCCATCTGAAATCTACATCGGACAGAAGTTGTCTAAATACCTATATCGAACGATTTAATAGAGAAAAAAGCATTTTGCGTGTGCTTCTTACGTCTGTGTGATTTATGGTCGTAAATGCAATGTGACAAATTATCGCCGGTTGGGCTTTTGCTAAGTTTTATGACACAAATTCCGTAACTTCAGAGGTTTGAATTTTTGAAGTTAAAGGCCCTCCTTATTTCCTTGCTTTCTTTTTATACTTAGCCTCACCCTATCTTTGCAGACAGAAAATCATTATCCAAAATCATTTGTCCTAGAGGACAGCGTGGGCAACCGTTTCTTGCCTGTATCAAAGCCATAAAATAACTGAATGTGCTAAACTATGCATCCTTAGCTTGTGACGCATAATAGCTTAAAATGGGTCACATAATGAGACGTCAGTTCCTCTCAAACAGCGTCGTGCTTCTCTTTAGTAAACTACTTCCGTGGCGTATTCTTCCTCAAAAAGGGCATCTTAACCGCCACAAGAGTATTACAAGGAAAAGTAGCAGCAATTCAAATACCTCATGCCAACCATCCGTATTTAGGTCTCTAAATAGTTTTAACATCTGCGCTTCCACTAGTCTGTGAGTACGAATGCTGTTCTACAAACTTTCTGGCGATAGTTCTGGTCGTTGAGTCCGAAGACGACTTTAAATGTTCCTGAACACCTTGTTGTTTTGACTGTGTCCAGTTGCCCCTCATAAAAGGCGTGTATATATGTGTACATCAGAGGAGAGACGACAGAGTCTGGGGGGCAGAAGTGGTTGTGGTATGCCAGGCTTAGAGCATCTCCCCGACCGTTTGATCGCTCCTCTGGCCCAAGACTCCGGCGTCTTGGAAATCGAAGGCATGGTCAGAAGCTGCGCAATGTTCCGCCACCAGCGAGAGCTGATCCATTCTTCGTACCGCTCTTGGCTGCTCGTCTTTACTGACCTGTAATCCTTTCCCGGTCTCTCCAACGTAGTTCGTCTCGCAGGGACAGCACCGAGTCCTATAGACGACTTCGACTGTTTCGCCTCGTGCAGAGGTGTTTTTGGTCTCATGATCAGATGTCTAATTGTCTCCTCGGACTTGTGGGCGGTATCCAATGATTGCAGGATGCGAGCAATTGCCTCGGAACCTTTCGCAATATATGGCAGCGCTCGCCAGACTTTCGGTTGATTTGTCGCCAGCACAGGCGTGACAACCACCGTTCACACGGTTGTGGGCAGATGCGAACGGGGCAGGAGGGCGTGATACGTGAAGTGCGGACAACAGACAATGCAAACAAGAGCAATGGCCGCGGTCACCCCGACGCCGCCCCCCTCCCCACACCCAACAAAGGATGAGGAGGAGCCGATGATGGAAGTTGGTTTCCTTTTGAAACGTCAGGTCAATAAAAGCATAGTTCCTGTGATCGTCTTATCTTCTCCGTTATGTCCGGGAACGCGCATTTTCGCTTCAAGCAACAATATTTATGCATGTATGTATATGATGAGCAGGAAAATGCCAACAGGACCAGGTTTTTTCGCAATCTTTCTCCTATGCCGTGTGTTCTCGATGAAGGTTTCTTCGCCGGTGACAGCTTTGGTCTTTTTCGTCGACTTGTCTAAACACGAAACCTGATTTACTGAAGGGATTGGACTTCCGGAACGAGGGCCTAGGGCACACGTGCTCTTACATTAATAGCAAGTTTTCTACTCTGAAAATACGCTGCTATGTTATTTTCACAGTCAATTGTTAGTGATCTTTGTCTCGTTTTTAAGTTTAGTTTTAAAAAATCGACATTTTTCTATGCGTGCGCTTCACTGACAATAAATGATACTTTTATTATATCAGGTGGCAATATTCGTCTTTCGTACCTGCTTAGTTTCGGGCGCTGATGTCAGGAGTGCACTACGGCGTAGTTTTGTTGGGGTTTTGCTGGGGTATTGACTTCGTTTTCAACTTGCGTATAAGCTGGAAATGAAGCATAAAAGGACAATTTCTTCATGTCAGGGAGACAGCTAACCAGAGACAGGGTGCGAGGTATTTGTCTAAGCCTAAGAATTAAAGACCTGATTAGACAAAGAACTGTTTAGTCGCATTATTATTTAGTTTCGCTAAACCACATCTGATTTTTTAACAAATAAGACCCTTTTAGAATCACCTTGTTTTCGTTCAAACCGGATTTGTCACGTGCGATCTCACCTGACTTGCTCAAATGTAAAAAACGTCTTAGTGCGCGCTAGTGTTTCTCCACACCTCCATGACGGGTTGTGCTGTAGATTCGCTATGCCAACGCAGGGTCCGATTGGCTCACGGGACGCGTTGATTAGACATTGCAGTCCGCGCGAGCGCATAACTGCTGCCGTACACGGGGATTGAGGGTGGCGGCACCCTTAGACGTAAGCTCTCACGCTGCCTCAGCCACAGCGCCCAATCCCAGCGCTAGCTGGTTGACAGGTTCAGAGACAGTCAACTGATGCATGGGATAGGTAAGAGAGAATGAGATCGACACCGGGGAATCCATCCTTACGACACGTCCGCCCATTCCTCACGATAATAAGTATGACGGACTCGAATCTATCACGGCACTAAACGTCGGGGCTTTGAAGGTTTCCAACCGATGGAATAACTCGGAACCTGTCAGAACTGAGACTCGGGCTACAATAGCTCGTTCTTAATGGCACTCTCGCTCACGTGAAGTCCGAGCTGTCACCGCGAGGGCCCGGTACATGCCATGGGAGTTAGGTCGTGTGTGGCCCGCATAGATGGACCGTTTAATTTTGTTGACAAGTGCGCCCCCCCCCTCCACCTACATTCGTCTTAACATTATCTTCCTGCCGGATTTACGTGGGTGGCGGGAAGAGAGAGTGTGGTAGATGCTGCACAAACCCTCCTTAAAAACAAACTAATTCCCTAGCAAATCACCGATTCAGCGCCTCCGTGGGGCACACGGCGGCCGTCGTCGTCGTTTGCAAAAATTGAACTGTCAGGAAACTTTTCCTTGGATTAATGCTTCTTCACAAAGGAACTTGCATGCATCGGCGGCATTGTTTTAAAATCTCTTTTAGCTCAAGAAGTCGCCTGGATATGTGAGTATGCTGATTTTAACGTGAAAATGAAGATTTTTTCACGTTAATCTGCCTCTGGAAGACACCCGCCTTGACAAAAATGATTTTTACGCATCAGAATTGACCATCAAGTAAAGCTCACAGCGTCAGTGGTACCATTTTAAGAATCGTCTGGATTTCGGTCATAGTGCTTCACAAGTTTGGCCACCTACTGGATGCAAATATGCACATACATTGCCGACTGAGGATAAAATACATGGGTGAGAAATGCTTTCCCAGAATTCGACCTGAAGTTTCTAACTTGCATAAGTGTTCGTTCGTTTTGAATGCTGTTGCTGAGATCCACTGCACTTTCTTGTCTTTGTCAGCGATACCTGTCGGCTACTTTTTGGTCGTCGCTGTGTGACCATGTGGACAGGTTATCGAACGAAATTCCGAGACACGACTGAAGGTCTGCGTTTTATCGTGCAATTGAGATAGGTTGGTGGGCATCAAAGTCGCGCGACTTGGAATATTCCATATCGTAGCCGATTGTGGGCGATTCCGTGGCTCAGTGATAGAGAGTTGAACTCTTCGACCAAAGAGCCTGAGTTAAAACCCCCGACTTCTCGGTTTGCTTTTAGATTTTGGTTGTCTGGCGACGTCAAATAAACCAAAACCAGCTACCCAAGTCTCCCCGTGCCATACCTATGCCAGTGGTGCCCACTGATGTCATGTTTGTTGAACCGGAGGTTACAGTCACCAAAGCCCCTGGCAAAAGACGCCGTTAGATCCAAATAAGTGACCACCGGCCACGGAAGACGTAGCAACTATGCTATCAGTCTCTAGAGTTAATCGCCCTATTACATTTGTCTTCCTTCGGTACATCAACTTGTTAAACAGATGCGTCTTGAAGCCACATGTTTGCTATGCCACGACTACTGCTTACTCGTTCTGTGCGCTAAACACTTCCAATGATTGACTTGGCTCAACTGAGGCAACTCACTAATGACATACCGTTGTGAAAATTGGTGAGAGCCACTTATAAATGATCTGCATTTAAAGAGTTATGTTTTTTATATTTTCTGATTTCTTCCGGTCATATTTTCTCTCAAATTTCGATCTTCAGGTTGACTTACAGTTAGTGACCTAACTCATGAAATGTGTCGAAATTTAAGGATGATTGCCAATAACTCGCAAACCAACACCAATTCATGAGTCCAATGCCTTTGTGAATTAAGTCCAAGTTTAAAAGAATTAAAAACATAGAAGAAATATTAAAATCAGTGTTGCGTTGTTAAGAAAGGCCGATTTATTTTGAAAAGCGCAATATCGCGAAAACGTCAGAAATGGCTCTAATTTAGTAAACTTCGTTTTTAGATGCATAGAATGCATTTTCATAGCAAAAGCATAGTAAGTATGAAAGTAAAAATAAAATAACATCTAATAACCGTGTTTCAGGGAAGTTTACACCTCAATATCGTTTAATAGTTAGTGTGATTTCATATATGACGGTTTGTCAACTGCCTATATTCTGAGTGTTGATTCCAAAACAGTTTTCCAGTGTTTCGTGTTATTCTTCAATCTTTTGAGTTAAATGAGACGGGTTTCAACAAGAGAAACCGGATTTTGCTTAATTTCGCCGATGGGGACATCGCAAGAACAAAAGTTTTCATAAGGCGACATGCCATGAGGCCGGTCGGTGCCTAATAAGTTTAAATAGAGCTGACAGACGTGATCGTAAAGCCTATCTGCGTTATTACAGCTCTTTGGGGCTCCAAATTGCACAGATCCGCTAATTTGCCTTTTATGAATTGATAAAACCTCTGGTTTTATTAAAATAACCCTTATGTTCCCTGGTTGATTAGCATGGTTAGCATTGGTCATAAAATAACCTTGAATGTTCGGCTAAATCTGTTTATTAAAACTCTCGCGGGTAAATTACTATCCTTTCAATGAAAAAGTCGCTCAGATGCGTAACCGATGTGTAGGACATGTATTAGCATAGGAAATTGTACAACTATATTCCAACGTCCATTTTCGCTAAAATCTACTGATATTTTACTTGCTATAATTACGTAAACACAATTTCTGCACAAGAAAAGGATATTTTATTGAAGGAAGTGTGTGAACGAACAAAGTGCGCGACGTTAAAGACGTACAGAAATTATCGTATCAGTTTCCGTTATTAGATTTCATAAGATAGTTCACGTAGTGTAGTTATCTTTTTAATGCGGTTAGAGCTCCACTGCGTTCACGGTGGCACCGCACTGCACATTTCGCAAGAACGCCAATGTGTTTGCATAGCAAATTAGAGTTCTATTTAAGGTGCGTGCACGTTTACTCATTCTGCTGACTGAGCTTCCACTCATCGGTCCGGCCCTATAAAATCCGAATGAAGCAGGAAAAACATTCTCAACGACGTGGCGATGTCCTTCAAGGTTACCAGCCGGATTCGAGTGACGGCTGTCACCACAGTAATCTACCGTTTCATCTTTCGGAGTGAATTTTTCATCTTCACACCCATCCCTCCTTTCTGACGCGCGCAAAATGCAACAGACGTCAGTCTCCCCTGTGTATGTATGCATGCGCACGCACCCACGAGGGTATTTTTATATTCCAGCCAATGACTGCGGACTTTTGTGCGTGCCTTTTATAGACTTTGCATCACTTCGGATGCGTGCAAACGGCGGTTTAGCCACAAAGATCCGATCAATTCTTGCACATGATGCTCTACTTTGTGTCAGTCCAACCTTCTTGGAGGGCGCCAGTGTTTGTCATAGGGCTATCTGGAAGCAGATTCCCCTTTAGCCTTACCTACCTCAAGCGCGGTAGTTGGACCGTCAGAGAGGACAAAGTCCACCGCGAGGTTGGTCCATCAGTGACGTGTGTGAATCTGTCTAGAGTAGGACAGATTTTCACTGCATCTATCTCACTCCCACTTCCCGTATTCACCCACTTTCCGATAACGAGGCAAAGGCAGAACGACCAGAGTTGGGCGTCGTGTGGCTACTGACGAAGCTTATCAGCCTGTTCACACGCCACATGCGACAGCATTCCTGACTCTACACGTACCAGGCTTCATTGGGAGCGGTCTTGCCTCTTACGGAAGTTGGATCGGGTGAAGGCCTCCCAAGCAACTGTGGCAGACAAAGAATGCTTCCAATACTCATTTAAGTGGGTTTTGGTCCGACAGGATTATTTCGGTTTGGTGTTTCGTGTACAAGGTTTGGTCGTCTGTGCATTACCTCAGCTGAAAGAGTTGAGAAGCGATCATTGTAAGCACTTAATGTTTATTTTTTAATTGTCCTACTCAATTTCACTGTGACGTGGCCGATTAAATCCGAGAATTTTTTCAGCTGTCCCGTAGACTGCTGACTTCAACAATAAACATGTGCAACTGCCGTCTTGTTAGCAATGTCGAAATGCCTAAAAGATGCATTCACTATCACTGGAATGCAGCAGCACGTGTCGACAGCGTCTCACCATTGGCTGCGGCCACAGTGCTTCTTTAGAACCTGGTTGGTCCATGTTTGCGAGAAGTTGCTGGACTCTTTCGTAGCTTTCTTGGATCCGATTGGACAGAATGTTAGCCAACCTGGACGAGATGCTGTAATTGCACACAGTTTTTTCAGTGAGAATGGTTTGCAGGTTTTAATATATCTGGCCGTGGCTCATCGCGTTCTGCTTTCTGTGTTTGTGGTTTGGACGACAATCCGGCTGGGTACTTGGACTACATCATGGGTCGCACGCCTGCAGAGCTCCAAGACAGTGTGCGCAGTTCTCGAAGGCTTTTAGAAATATGGTTTCCGCTGGTTTTACTCGTGTGGATCAAATAATTCGAACTCAGCTTCGACTTTACTGGTCGCCGTCCAGATCTCGAAAATACTTATGCTGCACAGCGGATGCCTACATCCAGTCAGTTACCACAACTTCACTCGTTCCTTGGTCTTCCTGCCGTCGCTGCATGACGTACGGGCTCCTCTCAACCGTCTGTTTCAGAAGGATGCTACCTGTTGCTAGTGTTCAGAATGTGAAATGATCCTCGTCCACCTAAAGTCGATGCTCAGGACCGATCAACTGCTCATGCAGTTCAACCCAACACTGCCGACCGTCGTTGTGGCAGACAGAGTCGGTGCGGTATTCTCGCATACGTTTCCTGATGGGCTTGAAAAGGCGATCATGCATGCATTTTACACGCCACTCCCGCGGAGAAAAGTTATGAACAAATCAAGAAGGTGGTGTCAGCCATTGTCGTTGCGATCGTTGTACGACGTCCACGTTGATGACACCTCAGGGTGCTCACTATAAGCAAGTCCCCAGCGACATTAGGGTAACGCAGACGAACCCCAATCAACGCAGCATGTCACCGGACACTCGCCATTCCAACAGATTGACGGGCTTCTGAATTTATTGCCTCCGAGTCTTCAAATCACAAACTTCTGCCAAGATGCTGGAGAAACCTTGTGCGCCGATCAGCGCAGCCGATACATGTCATTCCACCAAAGAATCGGTACTGATCCACTTGAAGGGAAGGTGTTCGAGATGTCCGTATCCTGTCTGTCTTACCGGAAAGTACGTGCGCGCTCCCCGGTTTATTGCTGTTAGCATGTCGCAGCCCGTCTCGACGGCGTCACGTCATTGGTTGGGGACGCAGTGCTTCCCTAGAACCTGATTGGTTCATTTCCGCCAGAGGTTGTTCGACTCTTCTGGGCTTTCCTTCTTAGTGACGATTGGACAGAATGCTAGCCAACCTGATCGGGGATGCTATAAATACATATAGTTTTTCCGTCAGAATAACTTGCAGGTTCTAATACATTCTGCAGTGACTGGTCGCGTTGTTTTTCTGCCATGTTGGTGGTTGGGACAACAGTCAAGCACACATGGTCGTATTAATACTGAGTACCTGGTCGGATCATGACCTACCCCTTAAACTTGCATCGTAAAGCGAGACCGGACTTCCGTGCTCAGGACCTTGCTTCTGCTGGAGTGTTGTTTTGCGATATGAAGGGGTCTTACACGTCAATCCGGGTGCGGTTGGATTGTGAACCTTTGGACGTGTGCGAGCCCGAACATGGTCCACCATGCATCGGACTGCCATCGCGAACGTAGCCGCGGGACCTTGAACCTTGAGTGTAATCAATCTGAGTGACCCCACGGCCATCATTTGAATACCAGGTCAACATGTGTTTGTAGCGGTGCTGAAAGCATGCGTTGATGACAAACAGTTTGTTTTGGCCAGAAAGGTTCATCATTTTCACACTATTGTCGCATCGAGAGCCAAGCCCAAACCGGCCTGCAAGTTGATTGAAGTGTCACCGAGTCCAATATAGCCAGTTGGAAACAATCAGCGGATTACGACGAGAGAGTCTTTCAAGTAACTCATGCAACAGAGAGTATAGGGCTTCTTTTTCGCGCTAGCTGGCAGCTGATGTTTGTGTGTAAACAGAGACGACAGAGGTGCCCGTAAAGTGACCATTCAGTCCTATGTAAGTAACTCATCCGGGCAGACTGGGTCGATTGTTGGAAGACAGCGATTACCACATCGTGTCTACCAGAACAGTCGTGTAGGCCTCTATGGTATAGGGTATGGTGGGAATTTACCCTTGGGATATTGGCTCCCAAGCGGTTGAGTCGAGTATACTGACTTCGGACAGGCAGAAAACATCCACGTTGTATTGCTGAAGGCTGTGTCCTGTCAGATTTTGGGTACCACGATCAAGGAACGTTCGCACATTCCGGCATCCAATACCAAGTGTCCGTTCTCGACTGAATAGTCTAGTCCTCATGTTATTCGCTCGCATCTCTGGACTAGGGTTGCGGGGCGCATCGGGTCCCGTGGACGCCACAACATGGAATGCAATACTTGATTCGGATATTTCATGGCATTTCAGGGATTTTTGAGCATAGGCGCCTCAGATTGTCAGTTCAGGGTGGTCTCCTCTAGCGCTTTGCCGCAGGAACCTGACAAGGCTGCGGTGACAAGCAACTTTATTTAATGACGGTTCACGGTCGTCATGTCCGCGTGCTGTTATCGGGCTTTTTGGCGTTTTGCAGGCGGTCGGCATACCAACCTTTGCTTTCGGCGCCCTGATAGCACTGTCGTTGCTAGCCAGCGACTGCCTGTTTTTCAGACCCAAAAAGTTGTTTATTTCACTGGTAAGCTTCGTTGAAGGCCGGCTCACTATTCGCTACTCTTTGCCGACTGTGCTTTTTAGCTGCCGTGTTCTACCAGAAGTACAGATAGGCTGCAGTTGGTCTACCGGTGTGCTTTGATCCCAAGTACGTCCATATTGTCTATGTGATGGCCTTCTCGTCACTTTCTCGGGTCACTGCGTCAGGTTCTCATGATAGCTTAAAGCCTTGTCAAGTCGATAGGTATGAGGCCACATAATACAGTACAAACCCGTGTCTACCCGTTCTAAATGGCTGCTGTCGTGTTTTTTTTCCGCTTTTGATCATTTTTGTTCGTTAAGTCCCCCTTCCGGGACCGTCTGCCTGCGATGTCCATAGAAGGGCGACTTCACTGCGCACGTTTCGATTTGGCTTAGACTCAAACAATTTTGGCATCGATGTCCGCTGAGATTCCTTCTGTACTTGAGAAAATTGACAGATGCCGATTTCAGTCTACAGAACACAAGGCTTGAGAAAAATAAATCGGGCGCACGTTAACGGTTTGCTTCGCAATCTATATGATCACAGTTTTTCTCGACTGGCGAATTTTTTGGGTTTAAAGGCCGATATCGACCACTTGATTGACACCACAGGCCTTTTGGGCAATATGAGTGAACATTCTGCAAAACATGCAGTAGATGTGTTAACTCATGAAATGTTAACCGGAAATGAAATGTTAACCTGAAATGCGTTTTCGACTCGAATAGATTACTTAAATAGCGTTGTAATGTTAATCACCTTGCAACATAATCCCACGATAATTAGGTTATTCCAAGATGCCGGCTTTTGAACGAACTTCTTTATGGCTGCCTACCAAAACTACACTCTGTAAAAATGACCACTTAAGTAGTGTGTATTTTCTCATCGATTTCCGACGCCCTTCTAACTGCAAGTGTAATTCATTGAGAACATGAATAAAAATATTCATTATTTTGCCCATTTGGCAGAAAACTGCGTCTTCTTCAAATTTTATACTTGACGCAAGGGTTTAATTCGGTTTTAAAAAGTTTCTAATTATGAAATTGTTAAAGACCGTGAAATGCCCGTTCAGAAAACATCGTGTCTCCGTTTACTAATGTTGCTTGTAGAGTTTACAATATGGTTCAAATCCACAGGTAAATTTTATGGACCCCATATGGTCTTCTCTTAATACTATATAGAAATGTATGATTTTCCCTACACGGAAAATATGCACCTTGTAGTTTTGAAACCGTGAATGCAGGTGTAACGGCAGGCCAGGTTCAAAATTATTCGGTAGTTGGGGAAGTTTTTTAAAACCGAATTATACCCTTCCGTCAAGTATAAACCTTAAAGAAGATGTAATTTTATACCAAATGATTAAAAGAATGGAAATTTTTATGCATGTTTTCTATGAAGCATACTTCAGTTCATAACGACATCGGAAGTCGATGAGAAAATACACACTACCTAAGTAGTTGTTTTTCTTACAGGGTGTAGTTTTTTGCGGGCGGCCGTAAAGCAGTTCGTTCAAAAGTCGGAATCTTGAACCAACTTAAGTATCTCTAGATTATGTTGCAAGATGATTAGTATTACAACGCTTCTTCGGTAGTCTTTTTGAGTAGAAAACGCATTTTAGAATTTCGGTTAACATTTCATGAGTTGGCACATCTACTGTAGCTCCAGTTTAGTTAGCACATTTGTGCTCCTGATGTTCCCCTTTCCACAGATTTTGCTCGGCTTGAGCCTACTTTCCATCAGACCAATGCGACTCAAGTCACCAATTTTTGAGCTAAATGCCGTACTAAGAGCATTCACGCGACGTAAACAACCTCTAAACACGAATGGTTGACAGGAGAGACATCTCTTGAATTTTTTTCAGTACGTCTTAACCCATTAGTGATTTCGTCGCACGCCCCTCCCCGAGCTAGTTTCTGACAAGGTAGGCCGGAACGTTACTCTCGCCTCTGATATCCTCCGTAGAAGTCTTGCCAGCACACGTCTGAGGTAGGCAGAATACCAATCGTAGAGAGCGAGTTCTTACCTTCACTGTGAGTCATCAATCCTCACCGGCCGTGTGCCGCAAGGATGAGTGGTGTACTTCGTGGACTTTTTTCACCCAAACAAGACTGGTTAAGCGAACTCACTGAGTTGAAGCAACCGTGATAACGAGGTCTGCCATGTACCGCTGAAGGTACATTCAGAGTTAAGACGGAGGAGGGGCAGCTTGACTAGCATCCGTTCACGTACGGAGGAGGGTCACTCTTTGGGTTGTGTTTCGTTTGGGAAATGAACTAGGGTGATGGCGGAAAGCTTTGTCTGCCATTAAGCACTCTGAGAGTTCGCCTTTCCTGTATTGACCTCCATTTTTTTTATTGAAACTGTCTTAGGAAAAGATGTTGCTATGCGGGAAGTGTCACCGCCTAGAATGCTTTCTTATAGTTGCTCGTCATCTGTAAGCCATACCCTATCCCTAGGTCGGCGGAAAGGTCTGAACTTCAAACTCGTTTAGAGTTGGTGCTCGCCGATCCGGTTAGTTTTCAGGTTAAAATAATAGCGTCCGGTTTGGCCTTTGGGCTCCATACTAGAACCGTTGTTGGCGGTCTCTCAACGACCGGCACTTGATATTTGAAACGCATTATCGGCAAAAGCGAAGGGGTTTCTAGGCTGGAATTCCTAGACTAGGCCGAACGCTGCATTCCAACCCACAATCAGACTAGGTTGATGAACGCCACCCCCAAGTGGCTTTGAGTCAACGGTTTCGACGTTGTAAGAGGTTTGGGATTTGACGGTCGCTAGTTGCGGGTCATTCCACCAACATCCCTGACTTTCATTACGCCATGTTTTTAATAAACTCACTGCTACTTGGGAAAATTTTGACATTCTAGAGACAATTGTGAAGTCGGCAGTTGTACTTACCTTTTCAGTCTGCCTGTTCGTGTTTGAACGGGTGAGACCGCATTAGTTGATATCTATGAGAATTTATTTGCTTAACGAGCTGGTTTAGGGTGATTTTTGTTAAAAATAGTATTTTCAATTTCATTATGGACATTCTGATTTGTTAGCCCCGGAACGCAGTACATCTCAGTTTGTCTGAATTAAATCGCTGTCCTGTTGTAAGCACTCGAGTTGGGAATATTACTACGCCCCTCATGTGTAATAGTGAGCGTCATAATGCCAGTTATTTTGGTGATC
>CACRXP010000950.1:108732-124958 GCA_902702965.1 Spirometra erinaceieuropaei | reverse complement strand
TGGTATCATCAACTTTCGGACCTTTGCTTTTCGCGGTCGGCGTAGCCATCCAATCAGTTTTTAACGAAGGCCACGTTATGCAGCTGCCTTGTGGGGACACCCGAGTATCGTAGATGCTAGGTTTTACGCGAATGAAAGGTACCCCTGCAAATTAGCGCGGTAACACTGCGGCTAACAGGCATTTTGCGATAGGACCTCTTTACAATCTTCGATTTTTGGCGACCATTCTATCGCCATATAACGCCATACGGTTCATTGGCTCATTTTTCACTAACATTGCTCTACGACCTCAAGTGTGACACTGGTTTTGACGCATTTCCAAGGCATTATTTCGTTTGCCGCTCGTCGTCTCGGTGAGATATATTTCATTAGCATCTTATAAGTGGAGAAACGCAAATTACTTTTTCATTGGATTATTGTTGGAGGAGGAACTGCCCACTACCTCGCCTCTGACAAACCGATACATTATCAGTGACTACTTATTCATCAGCTAGCCTCCTCTGAAGGCCGTTGCACTATTCGTTTTCCGTAATTGTGCTTGCTTAATCGAAGTTAGGCTAGCTGGCAGATCCCGTCTGCCTCTTATCCACGCCACTGGATTGGAACAGATCTCTTGAAACACAGAAACTATCCTCCCTGACTACTCTTACAGCGAATGGAGCCGCCTTCGAGCAGTAGAACCTCCAAGAGTATCAGTTTGTCATTGGCGTGTTTGATTAAAAATTTGATCATTGCAGCTTTTTAAAACATTGTCTCGGGGCCCTCCATTTCTCCGACTGTCACCAAGTCCCTAATGACATCCAAACATCTTCCATAAAGATTTTTTTGACTAAGACGTTAGAATTCTCTTACTGAATACTTGTATCAAATTCATAACTCCAGGAGGTGCCAAATAGGATCCTAGTGGGTTCGTCCTCATTCATCAGCAACCGTGGACTTAAGGATAGTCGAAATTTTCAAGATAATTGCGGAATTCTGCGCAAGCACCCGATTCCATGGAATTTCTACATGTGAGTGTGAATAAGTGTACATCAATCAGAGGCTACTTACCGTTGCAAAAAGGAAGAACGCACTGTCACTGGAACAGTAGTTGTGTTGGCGGCAAGGACGCAGTATGCGGCCCCACGCCTGGAACAAAAACCCGGTCATCGGGGCATATTGCGCCTTCGCCTTTTTTGTAATTGACGCTTCTGCGTCCTCGTAACTAGATGCAATGTTATCTACTTCTTTTTTGAAAAAAGGCTAGAAAAACCGCAAAAAATGCTAAACTTTTGCTTGTACTATCAGATATCTTGATACCCCCATCACTCCTTGGGAATGTGGTTCCTGGTACGCGGGCTCTTCTGTAAAAAAATGTAGAGGAATTAATCGCGAGCACGCAAAATGCCACCTCAACATTTATCAGGATGTTTTCCTACTATCGTGCTCTCCTTTCCGCCGTTTAGCACCACCCACAAAACTCGTATTGCAGGATGACCTGGATTTTGATCTCTAAATGGGGTCTTGTGCCGCGTCCTTGTCCTTTTAACTTGTTTGGTAATACCACCCTCGTGCAAGAAAATAATAAAACCCCAATTTCAGTCGGGGCCATTTGTACATAAAGCATGCATAGAAACTCATCAGGCGCGAAGTTAAATCGATGAATAGAATCCAGACTCAGGTGGGGTTGTAATATTTCAGGACACGAAACATAATTCCAAACTAGTTCCCACAAAGCGGCATGCTGGCTTTCAAGACCTAAGACAGAACTCCGCGACTTTCTAATTACACTGGTTTTTTGCGCACACTATATTGATTTTTAGCGGCGCGTGAATGGACGGTCAATTTGGCCTTGCTGTCTGGAACAAGTCGCCAAGCCGCTTTAATAGTGGTGCAGTCTGCCTATTCTCTACAGTGTTCGGGGAAATGCGTATACCAATTGGCTATTTTTTGCATGATAAAAAGCGGTCCATGGAGTCGACATGGAGTCCACATCACAACGCTATTGGTATACACGAAGCTGCGCGCGCGCGAACGTAGTTCCCTGCATTGGTAAATAGGTTATGTCGGTTGTCAACGTCTTCCCTCATATTTTGAGCCCGATAGCAGGCTTTTTCCGTGGTGTAACTGAAAACTACTCTTTCGCAATACTTGAACCTAAGCGTGCAGCCAGTGATTACTTCTACTGTCTTTCCTTGTATAATATTTCAAGCAATGTCACTTTTTGCACACAAGGAGCGCCGATAGCACCGTCATTCGTATTTCTGCTTGACGCGCAACGAGGTCAGTTCCTCTTATTACAAGTTAGAACGAAAGTTCATTTCAAGCATCCTGTTTGTAAAATAGGCTTGCAAATACTGCACCACCTAGCCTCGTAAGTGTTTGTTCAGTTGATCAATTGGACTTCCAGAAGTTATCCTTAAATTGTTTTGCATGCCCGATACGCAAAGTTTGTGTTAAAAAGCTTCATTCCACAAGAATAATTGCTTAAGTAGTACATGTTGTTTTCTATTTCGTTTCCAGACTATCAGCTGAAAACTGTCAAATGTACTGTTGTTTACAGTTGCTTCTCTGAAAATTGGTACTTGGAGACAAATAGTAGTTTGATTTAAGCAGAGGTGTATGAATCGTTGATTTCTACGGAAAGCGACCTGCACATACGAGGGGTACCAAATTAGGATTGACAGTGCTGTTCTTTCCCTCTAGGTATAGATGGACATTGCATAGTTTTAAATAACCTCATAATAAGAAACTTTTTTAAAACCTAACTATACCCTTTCTTCGGGCATAAAATGTGAAGAAAATGTGGTTTTCTACCAAACGAGTAAAATAAAGCGTATACTGTACGTGTTTTCTACAAAATATATTCGAAATATTATGGGATTATGTCGCATGAATATTAATATTACAACCCTACCTAAGTAATCCTTCCTAACCGAAAGCGCATTTTAGAATTTCGACCAACATTACATGAGATCGGCCACGCACTGTACTTTGTGAACATTAGGGTTACAAATGCGCTCCATTGGTCACTGTTTGCCTTGAACGTGAGCTACCATGGCGTTCTAATGCTGGGCAAAGTGGCCAGGTAAGTGGCCTACCTGAGTGATTGCTGAATCACACAGATGGATTTAATTCTGCCACCGATTGGCCGATAGTGCACTACTTAACTCCAACAATAGGAGAAACAAAGCTGTATTGGGGGGAAGGGTCTGTAACGGTAAGCGCAGCTGGCGTGTCTGGATAAATGGATTTACGTTCCGAACATTAGATTTTTACGACAGGGGATTTGTGCAGATCTGCCACCCCGAAAAATATCGCGACCGTCACATTCTCGAGATCGACCTCCTGATAAAAGACAATATGCGCTAGAGGCAGAATAGTTCTAGTAATCCTCAATCGGGATTCCCGGAATGAACTTTATAAGAGGAAAGGCTATTGGTATTGACTGACGAAACGCCACGGTGGATCATTCGACAGGTCGGCTCTCCTCTTATCAAGCATTAAAAACTGAAACCACCCTTCCAACCCTTTCTTGGACCGGTTAGTTCCTGAATCCCCGTCTTTTCAAACACATCTGCGGTTTTCTGAGTTGTAGGTTTCGGCAACTTGAATTAAAATCGACTTGGTTCGGTCGAAACACGTATGTTTCGCTTTGCCCTAACCTCCAGTCTAGGGCCAGCTTTATGCTAAGGACCCTGACTGAAATGTCGGATCTTTCCGGACTGATAAGAAGCAGAAGTGATCGCTGGAGCAGGAGCTTTATTTGCCTGACGTTTTGGATTCACGCCCGAGACTATCATCAGAGACAGTGACAGATATGGGGCACTGTCACTATCCGAAACGTCAGGCGAATAAAGCTCATGCTCCAGCGATCGCTTCTACTTCTTATCAACTAGTTCCTGGGACTCGCATCTTCGCTTGTATTTTTCCGGACTGTAGTTTGAGTTTGGTGTGTTGACAGTGTTTTAGTCTGCAATGACAGTACGCGAAAAATAGACACGCCAGCCTACCCTATTTTTCTGAGGAATATTCCTGCCTATCGTCCGCAACAATCTTTCCCACCCGTTGGGTATTCGGTCTGGCGTCCGATAGGGTTGTATCCTGTCACCCATTCTGTTAAACTATGCTATTGACTGGATCCTCAGGAGGGCCCTACGCGAGAGCGACGGCGTTGAGTTTGCATCCGGATATCAACTGACTGATCCCGACTATGCCGATGATATCGCCTTACTTGCTTCAGGTTTTGGTGATCTGCTGTCCATAATGTCACGGGTGGACGAGGTCGCTAAATCGGTCGGTTCATCCATAAACGCTGGGAAGGCCAAAGCGTTTTAAAGCTGCATCCCTGCCCAGGAGAAGGAACCTTTCGGATTTGATGGCTGTCAAGTTGACGAAATCGACAGTTTTAAATACCTTGAGGCTAGACTGCTGCCTAATGGACAGGATAAGGAGGACATTGTCTCTCGAATCGATGTTGCCTGCTGGGTTTTCTCAAGCTTTCGGAAATGCCTATGGAACCGAAGTGACCTCTCCATCGCCACTAAGATTTGCGTGTACTGTGCATCTGTCCGGTCTGTCCTTCTCTACGGTTGTGAATGCTGGACTTTGCGCGTGGAGGACGAGCGAAAACTGGAGGTATTTGACCACCACGGCTTGAGGGCCATCCTTCGAGTGAATTTCACCGACTTCGTCTCAAATGAGACAGTCCGCGATCGCTGCGACAACATTGCAAGGATAACTCAGGCCATCCAAGAAAGACGACTGAGGTGATTCGGGTATGTTGTTCGTCGTCCACCTCAGGAGCTCAGTGTTACTGCCCTCGATCCGGCACCGTTGCCCCATTGGAGGCGTCGAAGAGGGGGTCAGTTCAAAACCTGGCTCGACACTGTCCGTCAAGACATGGAGGTGGTTCTTGGACCTTCGGTATTCGGTCTCCGTCGTTGGCGAAGGGAATGGGTTGAGCTATCCAGATCTGCTGCCGCGGATTGTCACGCATGGAGAGGTACAGTTTGGGACATCATCGAGGCCGGCTAGATCAGGCATGATCACAGCCGTATCAAGTACAAGTATTGTCGTGTAAGTAGCTCCTGCAGAAAGTGTTGCAATAACTTTAAGAGGCAACCTTTTCGCACCTATCAGCGGCAAGTTCTGCATTAATCACAAAACAGGGAACAGCGAGCAGTTAGCAATCTGGTAAGAGATAGCTCCAATATCTCCTATAGCGAAACCTAAAAATTTCTTTCGTGTACAGCAAGTTAGGTGTGTATCCCGGATACCGCCCATAACTCGCCTTCAATGCGAAGCCTGCTTGGCGTTGCATTAGACTGCGATCAAGCGAGCACTGCCAATGTTCCCTCGTATGCCTGGGATGCGTAAATGCGGCCAACAATGGTCTTTTATCTGATTGGCCCTTGAGCTGTTGCTGTAGGTGACAACTGTGGCTTGGTAGATGGCGCAATCTGTGTGATAGCCCATAGTTTCAATATTCTGAATGGAATTCTGATACATCTAAGTTCCGTCAGGACGGGGTCAATGCAGACTACGGGAAAATCATGGACTTTCCTGTCGGAATTGTGATTTAAAGGGACGGGCATGTCGACTGGCCCTTAACTTGTTCACTGAAGGCATATTCATTGGACCTCTATGATTTCTTCTGAGTGATTTAAGGTATATCTAGTCGTACGCAAACGGAGGTGCATAGTAAAGTCATTTTTAAAAAACCTAGATCCTACAGTACCGATGACGGCGATTTTACTATAGGAGACTTGATTATGTGGGAGGCGCATGGCTCTCACCTGCGTTTTGTAGTATGTCGGTAACCAAATCCAGTCGCATTAACCTTTTCCGCGACTAAATTTGCAGAAAGTTGCCCAACCGTATTTTACCTCATAGAAAGTGATATAAATGTGTCATAAAGGAGCTTTTCCAGCAATTGCAATATTTGTGATGAAACTTGCAACTTTGAACTAAAATTAAAGCAAGGACAAAAATACAATCATCGACAATAACCACTAGTAGCTTACGTCTAAAGTTGTTTTCTTTCTAAATTATCCCCGCACTTATCTGACCATGCTCTTTCGAAAGAGGCAAAGTAGATGAGCTCGCTCACCTAATAAAAAGTCACTTTCAATAAGTTATTAGGTGGCTCTTTAAGAAACGTTGGAAATCGGAGTGCTGTTTAAGAACTAAAACCGACTTCCGAATAGTCTTTAAAATTGAATAGTAGCTTAGTTTTAGCAGTCTATGAACCTAAGCAGTCGCCCCAATAAATTTTTGACTCCGACCACGTGGTAGGAGGGTTTCAACCTATTTTTGGTCTCCTATTCAAAATTACCTGGAAGACGTAGCTTGTCCGCAAGCTGCAAAAAGGCGGTCCTAACATTTTAACCACTGTATATTGCATCTGTGCTCAATCATTCTCTAACCTTAAGGAAGTAGAGTGCAGAGACAAGATAAATGTTGTCATTCTTCAGTTCTTAATTTGTTTTGAGTTGAAGCGAGCATTACCACAGAATGTGGTCATCTAACAGCCACCAACTGAGAGGCCGCACTAAACAGTCCAGTGGTTTAAGGGCCTGTTTAAAGCAGGCAATTTGATTCCATGACATTCCTGCCCCAACCACTACATAGGTCAGACAACAAGAAATCTGCACTCATGAATACACGAGCACATCTTTGCGCTGCTTTTCGTAACATGTTGCTCTACCTTGCGAGTTACAACCTGGATGCCGGCCACGAAATAGAGTCTGTGAGTAACAAGATAACACCGCCGGTCAACGATAAAACCGATCAAGACAGCACCATGGCGATCTGCCTCGCCTATCACCTGTTACACCTTCACTGTCACACAGTTTGATGCTGTCCTCAGTTGAGGATGTATGCGGCCTACCAGCATGACAACAATAGTCGTCCCGTAATTACTAATTTCTTCATGTTTCTCGTGATGGAACTATTTGCAAGTACGAACACTCGGACAGATGTACTGCGGTTTTCCATTATCGATTTGCCTAATTGGGACACCACAATGCCGACGCCATAGTAATGACCTAAGCGTGGATTGATGTGTAATGTGAAGGACTTGCAAATCATCCATATCGTTTTATCCCTCTATTTCTACCATGGCAACACAAAGTTAAGAGAACTCATGATGGATGTGGGCACAGTGGCTAATGTGGCTTCATCTAGGTCTGCGCGTACCTAACAGGTGTTGGTACTCATGCACGCAACCCAGAATTTAAAAGAGGGTTTCTGATTTTCCATCGAGATGAGATGACCCATTAGGGACCGGCTTTTGCTGCCTGACCCTTAGTCCTTAAGAGAGGCGAGTTTGAACATCAATTTTTCAACCTTCAACCCATGCGTTTTAGCCTATCGTGGTAATTTTCAATCTCGTCCGATTTCTTAGAGTGGGAAACTCGTTTACTGAATCTGAGCTGCATCGGCCTTTCTTTGCCCCCTTACCCAATATATACATATGGGAGTTCAAAGGCAAGAAGAATGGAAATTGCAATCGGGCTCATTGGCCGACGTGACAGAAGTGATTATTTACGTGATCTGTGCATGTGCTGGCCACTATATGCGCACAGACTAAACTTTACACCCGGATGTCATGATGATGAAAGACACCGCAAAGGTCACGTTGCGAAGAAACCATTATAGGATGACCTTCGGTCTGGAAGCAACTGTTTTAATCCGTCGGCTGCCAGCATTTCCAATCACGGTTTTCGGCGCGTCGTGATGGTTTAGGAGCACACCGGAGACTAGTTGGTGAAACGATTGAATCCTGAGGATGAAGACTTCCCGAGAAGATAGTACATACTTATGGTTTGCTGCTGCTAGAGGGACGCTTAAGTTCCACTGTTCATTCGGAAGCTGAATTGGCCGTGGCAGCACACGGGGTCGGCGTGTTATGATCAATGATAGAGGGGTGCTCATCGGCCGTGTTACGAAACTCACTCCTCCCGTTCTGCTTTGGAGCTCTTGAGCCCAATCAGCAGCCGCACAGCGGCGCCTAATATGGGCAGAAAAACATTACCGACAAAGACAAGAGAGACTGGAATGGCCATTTCTGGCTTATTAGCCGCCGCCAGCTAGTCATACCCAATCCCGAGGTGTAGGACACCTGGGGCTCGATCCCGCGACCTGTTAGTTAAAGGTCCCGATCGCAGTCGATAGGACAACAAACCTGTAGCTCAGTGCTTAAAGGCGTTGGGCTTCTAACCAACAGGTCGCGGGACCGAGCCCCAGATGTGCTACACTTCGGGGTTGGGTATGGCTGGCTGACGACGGCTAATAAGCCAGAAATTGCCATTCCAGTCTCCCTTGTCTTTGTCGGTAATTTTACTTTGTTTTATGATCATTGGCGCAGGGGGGAGAGTGACATAGGCTGTGAGTGATGTTTGTAAGTCGGGCACGTGGAGCACACATCACTGCAATCAGGGGTTTCGCAGGTAATGGGAGTAATGTGTGCTCCACTTACTTGACTCACAAGCATCACTCACTGCCTTCCCCTCCCCCTTTTCCCAATGATCATAACATGCCAAGCTCGTCATTTGGGTGGCATGAGAACGGTGAGTGCTTATAGCCCCTAGGTCACTTATAACCCCTGTGAACTCATTTTTTCAAATTCTATTTAACTGTATTAGCCTGATGATGAGTTAACGAAAACACGTGTTTGCCAAACTGACTCTTCAAGTGTAACGTGGGAATATTCGCAGAACACAAGATTAAGTTTATCTGAATCTTTAGCCCGATTTTAAACTGTGTATGACAACAGTTAAATGTCGTTTTCCGTCTGACGAAGCCCTTTATTTGTTTAAACATTTGGCTAACGGTTTCCCTTCTGATCACCGTGAGTCACTTTACACTTATACTGGAGAGTCATAAACTGCATATTTTAGACTGAGGATATTCATAGCCTTTGAGGTAAATAAATGACGCCCGTGGTTGCGTGCCAGGGTGGTGCCTCGTCGTCTGGACACTCGAACCAAGTCGTGGGGAGGGTAAATGGCGTCCGTGAGACTCTCATGCATACTTAACTGGACAACTTCCCGTTTATTCATTAACAAGTATATGTACATTTATTTTTGAGAACATTACTGTGAATGTGTAGCTTAGATATGCATGAGCTGCTAAAGAAGTAATTTAAAATACGGTTCAAACTTGCAGCGCCCAAACTTGGACGTATTTTGGTGGACTTATTGGTCGCGCGACTTGGATTGCGTTCAATTTTCGTTTTTCTTGGCAAACTTCTTATCTCCTGAATGATGACCTAGCCGGAGTTATAACTACTAACCTTACTGACATGAACTCGTCAGGAGGAGTGAAACAACATGGACTGTTTCTTGGAGTTACAGTTACCTACGCGACCTGGGGATTTAGATCTAAATTTCAGATATGTAGGTATTTTTTGAGTGATCATCATCCACTTTTCCGACTTTTCTGACGATTGTTGACACAGACAAAAGGTTTGCCCAAAAAATCGGAATAAATCGCATTTTTTTCTAACACGATACTGTGAATGGCTTAACACAGCCTCAGTCATTCGGCCAACAGTTTATGGTCTAAAAACTCCCTCAAAAGGGAGCAGTACAGGTCAGAAAACCGGAATCGGGAAAGAGACCAGCAGACACCACAGAAACCTTGATCAGCATCAAGATCAGGATGAAAAAGAATTGAGTCAAGACGGTGGGGTAATGGCCACATGTCGGTACATCTCAGGCCAGAACAAATCAGAAACATACTGGTGAAATTAAAGTCGTCACTTTTTCTCTTCGAGGTCTAGGACCATTTCGGTCAAGCCCAGAAACAAAAGTGACATGTTAATTTCCAACTTCACTGTGGAGGATTTATCCGATAATTTTAGAACCATCGACAAAACGAAACTTTCACTTCCCCCCCTCCCCAGCTGATGATGTTCGGACCCCGGATCCCAAGGGCTGTCTATCTTATCAAGTAACTGGAGCGGATCTTGCGGTCTCATGAGCTCGCCTGGTTTAACCGCCATTTGTCGGATGTGTCAATGGTGACTTACATGAAGGGCGGGGCTTCTAAGGTGAATTTCAGACAGAAAAATCGGCAAGGGTATGTTTTATGACCGGGTTTATTTACTCCGGGGGCGCGTGTGTTCGACAAAAGAGCTGAACATCTAAGATTCTTGTGATATCACGAATTTTGATCCTTCGTATCGTCATTAATTAAAAGAGGACGCTACTTCTGCCATTTAATGAGAATGGTAAGTGGATTTAACGTCCCTTTGATGGCATTGTGAAAAAGGTATTGCATTGTCGTATTCTTACTCCAATGACTTCCTTAAAGCATCTTGGCCTCCCTTACGTAACAGCCACCTGGAAGTCTTTTTTATTTCTCTGGCACGCACAAATAAGTATCGCCAGTTATTTTTTTAACCCGGAGTAAGTACCGCCGACCATAAACCATACGCTTGCCGAAAAATCCTCTAGTGGGAGTAGATGTGGCCAACCAACTCCCCGAATCTCAACTCATGGGCTATACACACTTGACTTGTATTCATGAAATGACTTCTAAAATCTAAGCTGAATGCCTTGAAACTAGTTTTGTCTATTACATGGAACACAACTAAGTGCATCAGGTTCCGATTTGAAATTGTTGTCATGGCAGACGATTAGAGAAAATACATATATCTTCATTTTGGGACTGACTAATAGATTTTCTTTATTAAACACGATTATTTTTGTCTAACTCTTCTTAAGGATTATGCACCGCGAAGTCTAAGTTTCTATGAATGAAGACGAAATTTCGAGTTCCAGGTGTATGCATAAGTGAAGCAGAAGAGTCGAGCACCGGAACACTTTGTTTATTGCCCTAAGCTTTCACACTCGTACAGGAGTCCATCGTCAGAGGTAGTGCCAGCAACAGAACAAGCGGCAGTTATAAGGCATGTAGGCTCAATCATCGACCGACGGCGCAAGACTGGAGGTGACTACGCAGGACTCTGTACGCCGGCGCCAGATCGATAAATCGATTGACCGAGTTCTCATCCAATGTCTGAAAGCTCAAGACAATAAACAAAGTGTTCCAGTGCTCGAATCTTCTTCTTCACCTAAGTTTCTATCTCGTAATGGATTAACTCTTGTGCCTCGCGAGACACTGTACGATCAGCAGACAAATACGAGCGGAGGCCATTTACGGCATTGTGCTCTGATTAAGAAGAAACAGAACTTTTTGCAACTAACTCGAACCCGATTTCCTCTACCCAGGCGCATAACGCGCCAAATATGAATTCAGTTGGCCAGGATGTCAACTGTCACCTCCCTATCTGTTACCGGCTGTAAAGGGTGAAAAAAGCTAAAAAGTAAAAAAAAGGATATAAAATAGTACTGGAGAAATGTGCGCCAATTTAAGGTGCGAGGCACGTTCCATACTTTACCACTTAGCGTGCCACGGCTTCTAATCAATCTCACAGCGCTAAAAGAGCTCAAGTGAACACAGTGACCAAACTTCAGGAGGGTAAACTGTGTTTGCACAACTTAGGTACGTATACTATGGTTTGAATTCTGCCTGAGAGTTCATTGTTTTTAGAATTCCGACCAAATTAAATGCTACCATCGATCACATCTGCACGGGTGACACACATCATCTAACCAGGACTTTTAGATGCGACACAAACGCTTGCCGTTACGTCGGATTTAAATAAGTCCCTTGTCGTGACAACCACAATGGATGGGCTTCGTCTTATAGTGTGTCTAAATACCACTTTTTACGATAGGTGATGTGATTAATTCACCAAGTAAACTTTTACCGCTGTGGAACCATAAAATAAATGTTTAACTTTGTTAAGCCAAATCTAAGCATAAGGCAAGGGAGCTTTGATATGCTTCGAGTCATCTCAAAGTTCCAGCTACTGACACAAAATTTGAAAAGGTTTAATTTAGTGCGACAGTTCCAAGAAGTCGGCCAATCTATAAAAGTATGGCATGGCTGTCTGTGACCACCTTCTCTAACAGTTGGTATGATTCCCTGTATGGTGGTAGAAACTGGCTAAAATAGTCCGACAGTGAACAAGGGAGTAAGACCTAAACCTACCGGAAAAATGAGGTCACTTAGTCCATTGTACTTCCTTTGGTCGTAAAAGTGATTGATTTCCTTCAAGCCAGAGGGATCAAGCCAAGATAAAGACCGTAAGGATGTCATCAGATTCAACTGAACAAAGCGGAATCAAGGGTATTCTCAAAATGACTAAGTGCCAAAGACTGTTTTCGCTCCAAATACAAACCTTTAGTGGCCCTGCCTGCCTCAATTGCAGTTGTAAACTTGTATGCGAATACTGTCGCTAAAAACTAGATTAAGATTATTGCTGTCATGTGCACCACTTCGCATCTCACTTTGTTTTAAAACCAAACCGTAAGCCATTAAGTAGAGTAAGTTGTCGGTCAATTCAGTCCACCTGGTACTTGAAATTTCAAAGACTGACTTTGATGGATCAGAGGTCCTCTTTGTAACCGTCTTTGTCGAACATAGCGGTAGTATATTAAAGTGGAACTGTGCGGTAACCCACATTGGCTTGGGTTAGGCCCAGAAACGCAGTTTAGTCGCCAATCACTAGAACCGCAAACTCTCCCGGCACCATTCTTGTCCAGTAATGTCATAAGTTTTCAGTTGAACTTATCATTTGTTTACAGTATGCTCACAGCGGGTCTTTTATTCTAGGTCAAATGCCTTCTTTGCCGTTAATAGGATAAATACACCAGTTGAAGGCCAGGTTCAGTTTTTGCCATGTTTGTGGCGCAGGTGTGTTGCAGCAGTCAACAAATTGCTTGAGATCTCAAAAATTCAGTGAACAGGTTCATTATGGATGGCTATCTTGATCCACAGTATGCTCTTGTAGCTGTAAAACGGAAAAATTTCCCCGTATTATCCTTCCTATGATGATCATCCAAGCCACAAACTGCGTAGCACACCACTGCGTGAATTTCGGTTGCCTTCCGTAACAGCTGCTGTGAAAACCCAAGGCATGCCCCGATTCACATGGCACTCCACCGCCGCCCGGTGCTTGTTTAGAGTCATCAAGTAGTCACCTCCTACCAGGCCACTGAAGTACATGCATCGACCTAAGGGCATTGAAACGAACCACTTCCGCACACTTGGCATCATTCTATACGTCCGCGCCTCGATAGCGGTCTGAATTTATTCACACGGAGAAGAGCGTGAGCCCAGGTTCGACACTCATCCTACCTGCCGCAACCATTATTTGTCGTCTTCCTAGAATCACGCATCTCGATACCAATTTTACCAAGCCAATTCCATGCGTAGTAAACACGCTACTTGCCGCCAACTGAAAAGTTATTCTGCCGACTTTTGGAGACTTCAATTTGAATTTTCACGCAAATTTGGAGGGGAACTTGGAACGGCCATTACTATAAGTAAACTTCGAGGACCATTCATTACGTTCAGACGAAGTTATAGCATTTGCATCATAAACAGTATTTTAACTTAGAGTGCCGCGCAGTTTTAGCGTCCCTCTTCTAACATTGGCTAGTCCTGATTAAGTTAGGCACCGACCACACTCATCATCTTTGCACAAGGCCTCTTCGGTAATCGAACCTATGCTGAGTAAAATCTGGTTCGCAGATGATTCTTCCGAGGTTTGTCAGGCCAAGGTCTTTCTAGCATCTATCAGCGTTTCAATAAAAATAATATTTTACATTATTTTACATTACGAATTATTCAAAATCTGCCAAAACATCTATGAATTACGTGAGCCTGATAGTTATCTGGTGGATTCTAGATGAATTACTTAGTAAATCCTGCTTCGGCAGTCAACTTACTGTATCAGATTTGGTGGATTCCAGACGTTGCAGTAGGTTGGGCGGGTAACTTGACCCAAATATGATTAAGCTCGCGTCGTCCGGCGGGGCCTTGTAGCTCAAGTGTTTAGAGCGTTGGCTGTACTAAAGCCTTCCCCTTACTACGTGGGTTCGAAACCCACCGAGGCGCAGTTGGGTCAATATGAATTATTCAAAATCTGCCAAAATATGTAGGGATATTTTACATGTTGTAGACGCATTGGAAACATTCCCCACGTTGTTGTAGCAGTGCACTGTCCGCAAGTTTGATGGAAGCACTCTCGGAATAACGCACTTTATGACGCGTCCGAATTTGTCAAACGCTGTGGGCCATTCCCTTTGAAATTAGGGGGACAGTCACGCACAACTTGCGAATGCGGATCAGATCCACATAGTAAATGTGCAGATTTCGTGGTGTTAAACTGTTTTTGGTTTCCCTCATTAATTGGGCATGACAGTTTTACTGTCGCAAAGGCGAGACACAAACATGCCATTTAGAGCGACTTGCCTTTCGGTTGATATAAAACACTGTGCATGATGTTAGACTTGCTCGTGGACTGGAGGATTAGGACAACGGTTGGAATCCTGTGCAATACTACCTAAGGATCGTTGTGACCTTTCTCTTTACAAATACGAGGACTGCCGAGTCAGTGACTTTTGTTAGTTGCTTGATATGCAGCCGACCGGTGGTATCATTTGTATCCGGTCATTTTAGTTCATAATTAATCACTTATTAGCCCATTTTCAGCGTCTAATAAAGATTGCAGTTGAGATACAGTGAGTGATTGATCTCATGAAATGTTGGCTAAAATTCTGAAATGCGTTTTCGATTGGGAAGGATTACTTGGTCGCGGTTTCAATACTGATTATCTTGCGGCATAATCCTATAAAATTTCGGACTCGGCAGGATGTCCGCTTTTAAATACATTTCTTTTCAGTCTTTTCAGTCAGACCGTGCTCAGTAAAAATGACTATTCATGTAACATGCATTTACCATTGATTTTCGATGGTCTTGCAAATACAAATATATCTCATAGAAACCATAAACAAAAATATGCTTTCTTTCAATCATTTAATAAAGAGCCACGTCTTCTTTATATTTTATACTCAAGGAAGGAGTATAATATGGTTTTAAAAAGTTTTCAAATTGCGGAATAATTTGGAGCCTGAGCATTCCTGGCATTAGCCTAAGCGATTTCAGTCTACAAGGTGCATGCGTTCCCCGTAAAGCAAATAACATGCTTTTCTATGCCAGTAAAAAGATATCATACAGAGTCCATAAAATTTTGCAATAGATGCGGACTATGTTGCACAGTTCATGAGGAGCTGTGGAAAACGGCGAGGTACGATGTTATTTGAATGGACATTGCGAGGTCTAAAAAATCTCATGATTAAAAACTTTTTAAAACCTAATTATACTTCATTTTTGAGTATAAAATATAAAGAAGACGTGGTTCCCTATTAATTGACTGAAAGAAAGCATATTTTGTTTATGGTTTCTATGAGATATATTTGAATTTGCATGACCACCGAAAATTAATGGTAAAAATGCATGCTTCTTAAGTTGTCATTTTTTACCGAGTACTGTTTCCACAGGAGATTGAAAAACAGTGTATTTAAAAGCGGACATCCTGCCGAATCCGAAATGCAATAGGATTATGCCGCAAGATAAACAGTATTAAAACCGCGACCAAGTAATCCCTCCTAATCGAAAGCACATTTCAGAATTTCAGCTAACGTTTCATGAGATCGGTCACTCATTGTAAGTAAAAAAGCGCAGTAGGCCCTTTATTCTCCAAAATCAGTTCGATGCAATGAAGGTCAGCTGACCATAGCGGGAAAATTAAGTAACCTAGAACAGGAGTTGCTAAACGTTTTAGTCCAATCGCGACAAATTTTCTCATATATCCTTTGCATATTCGCATTACAAAGAAGGGTATACGATCGCAGCAACAGAAACGATCATGCCTCCTTCATAATCGCTTCCTGAAAATCGTCCCTTAACTTCTATTGCGAGATTTGTTTTAGCTAATCTAAGGAGAAAACACTGTTTAGCTTCAACTACAAAGAACTTCAGAAGACATCCTGTACTTTAAATCTGGGAATAAATGACGTACAACTGAAGGCACGTTGATCCAGCTGATTACTGTCAGGACTGCTGAACTTGGCCCACCTGACGAAAATTGTCGGACGGTAACGTGCGCAGACGCGGAACCGGCCGAAGGAGAGACAGCTACGCAACGCACCTGTGCACGCCTGATGACTCACCTCTTGTAACTGCTAGACGTCTATTTTTCACTTACCAGTAAGCAAGTTTCCGTTCTAAGAGTAAAACAACCTTTACCACTAGCACTTCGGAACGCGCTTGAGTCCAGTCACGTGTCTTCCGCCTCCGCACTGCATTCTGGGTCTACAACTGGA
>CACRXP010000950.1:90829-107872 GCA_902702965.1 Spirometra erinaceieuropaei | reverse complement strand
TTCTGCGCAGTAATCTGAGGCAGTTTTAAAATTCCCCCCCCCCCCTAATTTTCTCTTCTTGTCATGGTAGAATTACTTTGCTAACATTCCCCTACTCTTATTTCCTATTTTGAATACCAGATTCCTTCCTTCTCCTGTGTAAGGACACAGCAACCCTGGGAAACAGAATACGGAAAAGGGATACGTTACCTGCTACTGTATGCGTTTGTGTGCCACATAGCATTGACATCGGGGCTTCCAGTCCCCTTGAAGCAAAACATGATTAGCCTTAACTCCGAAATGGTCATTTTATCTAGCAAAAAGGCGTGCGTACGTACGCTTTTTAGACAGTTTACCAGGTAAATGCAACCTGGTCATTTTTCAACCCCTTTTTGACCGGTGTATGGAGGCCGGTAACTGTCAACTGCAAAGTTGTTAGCGCGATTTGCATCTCTGAAATAGAGGCCACTGTAATCTCGCCTCGTGACACTGGCACGCAACTGCTTCGGCAGCAGCCACATGTCAGGCCCGGCAGAGATGCGTCAGCTTATTTCCACTCGCGGTTGTTTTTTTTCATCAAAAATGGCGTGTGGCCAACAGTCCCAGTGCAGGATGTTTCAAAGTAGTAGGAAAAGCTAGCAAATTACTGTGGTTGTGAATCTATCTCGCATGCGGTGTCGTGTATTGATTTGCCTCCAGCGTCAACGGCTTAAGAGCAACGCTATAATTGTCCCTTGAACTTCTACCTAGCATGGTAATTTACTCTAGTTCATAGATAAATGACTAGAAAAGTACAGCTTGAAATTTCACTTGCAGTATTTTGCGTGGGAGCAGCCCTTTTTGACAGCCGTCAAAGCACTGGGCTCCGCTGTCGTCGTGCCTTTTTGTTAATTCCGTATGATTTTTGCTTGAGAATTTTGACCTCCGTAGACCTCTGTAGACTATCTACAGCATGATATTTTCGTTTGTGCCGACGGAAGCCTTGCTAGGCCCGTGAGCGTCCTCTACCATAATTATATTTGGTGGCTAACCAAAAGACAGACTGAAATATTACAAGGTGCTATAATTCATTATCAGACCGAACTGAAATCAAAGCCCTCATTACTGATAATACCTGTCCGAGTGTTTTATACCGCGGCTGGGCGTCCTAAAACCCAATGTCCTCCGCATTAATAGGAACGAGTGAGATGAAACCCTTACCCCGTTCTGCCATAACAAAGTTGGTCAATGTATTTCGTCGTGTTAACAGTATTCTGTCCCACCTAGTGACTTTGTTGTCTTCGGATGTCGCAACGTAAGCTCGCGACAGCGAAAACGACAGCCATTCCATTCTAGAAGTCAGACGCTTGCCAGAGGCCCTATGCCTCTCATAGCCCAACGGACTCACATCCGACATTTTCATAGTCCATCGACCGTTAAGAAGACTTTTCGCCTTCCCTTATGGACCCTAACTCCGCTATCCGCCCAATCGTTTCTTCCCTTCTCGCTAGTTCACTTGGTTTGACTACAAATTTCCATAGCCGGTCCTTTGTCAGCATGCCCTCTGCCTAAAATCATTTTGTTGCCCAGACAAGATCTGCTCTCTAATCTAGCAAACTGGTTAGTTCATTCTCTGATAGCGAACTGAGGCATACTTTCAAGATGGAAGAAAAAAATATGCCTTCCTGAAGATCAAACCCTTTCCTTCCTCACCTGGAGTGCAAGCTACGGTGTTCATCGCAAACGCAATTCCGAATACCTTTGTCCTACTTATACCTTTACCTGTTGTTGGCAGGAATTCAACTCTTAAAATTTAATGTGGACGATAAATAAACCTTCTGTTATCTGTGTTACTTGACAGGATACCACATTTGTTTTTGACGGTAAGTTAGATGGAAGCTGTGTCTGTTAGGCAAGAAACAACTCTTGACGTCGTTAACATTTGGTAAGTCCATTCAGGGTGGCATTCTACGCGCTCGCATTTCGCTCCGACATGACTGAAGAGTGAGAGAGTATCCAGCTACCCTGATATAACCATTAATATCTTATGAAAGAAGCCTTTAACACTTACGGCACATAGAAAAATTCAAGACCGGGTCAAAATTAATTTGGCGTAAGCAAGCGACGCTAAGTAAGTCAAAGCTACTTTTTGATGTAAGTGAGAATGGAGAGAAATTCTCAATTCACAACAATTACTGTGTGCTCTTGGTTGGAGATTCTTGGCCGTAGTTGTATAAGTGGTTGGTTGACAAAACGACTGGTCTCTTGAAACAAACCAAATGCGCTCTGAAGAAAGGCCGACGTACGCCTATCGGCTTGGGAGACGAAGTAGTGTTTAGGTTAACAAACCACCTGGCCCGTAAAGACTCACGGTTGCATAGAACTTCATTAACAGCAGAAGAGTAGTCCTTATCTAAGGTCATGAGTGTTGAATCCATGAGGAAAGTCACCGCATTTTAAGTACATCGTTTTAGTTTATATGTGAGCCGTAGGCTTCAGAGTCAATAAAGGCAGTTGTTGATGTCCGTTTGAATACAATAGGCTCTGTGGGGGTACTGAAGAACCTTCACTCGAACGGACGCAAGACACCAAACAACCATCACACCAAACGAAAATATTTGCAATGAATCCAGCAACTGCGCACCTTATTAAACGTGTGACTGCGTACTAGCTATATCTTGCAAACACTCTTCAACCTGTGCCTCGGCCACCCTTTTCTGTTGGTGTGTACGATATGGATTCTCTTGTATATTGGAATTGTCGAGTGAGATAAATGTCTGTTCCAGTAATTACGTCGTCCCATCCTTGAATGAAAAAGCCTCAACCTGCGCCCGATATAGAGTTATTTGCTAGATAAAACAGTTTCAGAGCAAAATAATAAGAAGTAACTAGTCAGGTCATAGAAATTGCAAAAGCCGGGTGGATAGAAGGCTCCGGATGCCCAAAGAACCAAAAAATTGGTTACTGTTTTTTGCATAAATTGCCGAGGCATGTGTGCAGCCCCTACCTCAAAAACAATCAAGCATTTGCTTGATGATTTTTCCCGTGTTTGAGTTCAAACACATTTCAGAGTGAAATTCAATGAAATGTCAGTCTACTTTGGACAGAAGTCGCCGCTAATTGCCTGCTGTCTTCTACAAATATGCGCCTATTGTCCATATTCACATCCAGATAGGATCTTGGAACGCATATGCATTTGAAAATCCTAAAAGACAGAGGCCGTGTCAAAGGCATGAAACGTTTCCCAGGAGTCGAGAATGATTGTCAAACACTCCTGAGTCAGAGCACAGAAGAAGATGAACACCAAGGCGTGTGCACTTACTCTCCTACTGCTCGCGCTGGGCACGTGAAAATATAATACCAAATCACACGGTTTCTGCTGCAAGTAGAACTTTGTGCTGCCTTCTGAATTCAAATCAGACTGCTATTCTTACTGCCCCGGTCGGGGTGTAGGTGGACTCACACGTCCTGGGGTCTTGGTTTTCAAACGAGAACCATCAAAAATAATGCAAGATGTGACCATCCGACGATGGAATCTAAGACCATAATGGCCGTTCGCGCCTCCACCTTCCCTATAATCAGATTCTTCGGATTATTGACTACTTATCATTGCACGACCTCATTTGGAAGCTCCGGACTCCGCTGCAGAAGAAAACGTGTTTCCGAACTCCAGCCTAAAATTAGGCTGAAATTGAGACTACAACCTCTTTTCCATGGTAGCCGACGGGGAGTAAATTCGAAACTCCCGCAGTGGAGCAACGGGATTCTCCCTGTCGCAGAAGTGAGGGCCAGAATTTGAATAACAGCTTTCCCTGGTCTGAACTCAGAATATAGATAGATGATGATTAAAAACCAGACGAGACAGTCCTTTGAATATCATTGACCTCTCTTTTACCCCCTTTACTAAAGAAATCGAAAATATTTGAAGGAGATGTAAGGTCTACTTATGTTTCAGTATTCTGATAGATTACGCCGCCGCTCTACGGTTAGCGAAAACTCTGGCCACAGTTCCATAGTGAGTGGGAGCCTTCCTGAAAGGAAGCCCACCAAGAGTAGTTCTATTCAGGGGAGAATCGTTAGCAATGGACAATTTTCAGTTTTTATCACTGCTTTTAGACGGCAACGTATGCATTTACGCTTAAAATAAGAGGACATATGGGCGATTTTCGCAGTGTTTCTTAAAAAAGAAACACTAACCTCACATCCCACCACTTCTGCGGATCAGTGACAATTTTACTCAGGCAAACTCGTCGCCTTCGTGCAAGTATAAATACCGTTATTTGGAGGATATTAGTAAACAGTTGTTGATTGTGGTCGTGTTTGTTCCGAGATATATTTTTATCAGATCAGTGTAATGACGCATATATGCAGTTGAATAAAATAGCAGAACCCTATGACCGCTAACCGCATCACGAACCCGTCTGCCTATCAAGATATATTCGCGAAATACTTGACTTTTAGGCATATGATCACATAATTAACCTCATCGCCCTGCTCCTTTTCTTTTATGTCGTTAACATCGCAAAGTTATACAGTAGTGCTGGAAACACAAACCATTTAAGTGAACAAAATAAACTGATTTTAGTTGTTGAAATAACACTTTCAGAAATCATTATAAGATCCTAGATGCCAAATGTTTTTCATCATGACGATTAAGTATGAACTTTCCAGCATTTGCCTTTTCGTGTTATCAAGAATAATTAGCGACCGAACTATTGGCTCCTGAGGTGATTGGCTGATCACCTTACCTTCCGAAGTTTTTGAAGACACTTTCAACTATCCTTAATAGAAAAAAAAGGACGTCGACCGCCATGGAAGAAGGTAGCACCATGTTATATGCATGTTACTAGTTCACTCAAAACAGACTTATTTTCAGCTAACATTTGCGATTAAACCGCTTGTGTACATCTAGCAATGAGTTCTCTGTCAATCCCATTTTTCTAGCTGCTCAGTTTGAAACTCGGAATATCAGTGCCTAAATGCGACATACAAGTCTACTTTGGGCCATCCAGAGGTCTTTTAGCTGACGCAGTCTGGCCACGCACACGCACCTGTCTCATTACGTGGCTGGAAAGTCTCCCATTACTCATCTGTGCCTGCTGCCATGGCTAAATCGGACGCCATCAGTCAGTCATTTAGGAGGGCATTATGGTGCCGGCGATTGGTTGCGCTGTCCGGCGGCTAGGGCGCAGCGAGGCGTTTGGCATTAATAGCCCACGACCGTTTTCCATGATATCACTGAGGAAAGTGGGGGCGTTCGAAAAAAAATGTTTCAGTGATTTTCAGTTTATCATTCTGTAAGCCAAATAATTTACAGTCGCTAAGTGGGGTAATGTGATAGACTGCGAATGGGAAAGAAACTAGGAAATGTTTATTGTTTTCGGATTTTTGACTCTGCGGAGTTGCCACATACGTGTTCGCAAAGGTGTACCGCTTAAGTTCGATATTCAGAGTACGGCAAGATAAGATACATGTGTCAAACAATGATTTATCTTAGAATATGAACGCTTTTATTTTTCAAAAAACTATTGAAAGACTTGCACGAGCGCTGCGAGTAATGTAAGTTTGAATTTGAAGCATTTTGTCCCCGGTACGAAGCTGAAGTAGGCAAGAAGGGCAGGATGTATTGGTACCAAAAAATTTCGCGACGGCTCTTCATCTGCGTCCTGTCGCTTCATAAGAGAGCTAACGAGTGGGAAGAATACAACAGATTTGAATTCGTGCAGAAAATCAATGCAGAAACAGCAAGGTCAGGGTTTTGGGTAAAGCTGGCTAATCAATAAAGTTAGTAAGTCAAACACCGTAGGCCAAGAAAGTGAAAAAGGGGGAACGTTAAAGAGCAAAAATGAGAGGAGAAAGGGGAAATCATGGAGCTAGAGGCTACCATGGCAATGTTAGGTTAACCACGTGTTCCAATTGTTTACAAAGATCTGGTTTCACTCGTCGTATATAGGCCGCCTCCAGGTAACGCAATATCCGAGTTGTTCGTGCCCGAACAAGTACTCGGAAGGAAGTTTTGGGGTCGACGGAGTGACCACTATCAAGCAGGTGTTTCGTAATGGAAGAACGCGGGGTTTTATTTTCTTGTCTTAAGAGCCATCTGGGCAGGTTCTCAATTGACCTGCCTGCCTGCCTTTGCGTGCGCCCAAAACCCTGGCCTTGCTGTTTCTGCATTGATTTTCTGCAAGAATTCAAATCTGTTGTATTCTTCTCACTCATTATTTCTCTTATGGAACGACAGGACGCAGCTGATGAATCGTCGCGAAATTTTTTGGTACCAATAAATCCTGCTCTTCTTGTCTAATTCTGCTAAATTTGAATTTATTCACACCTACTTTGCGACAAATAATGATTTTAAAATGTGAACTGTGCTTTCTTAGGTCTTGACCCTTTTATTGACTGTACCTCTAAATTTACTTTTATGCTAATTTTTCCATCATAAGTGACACGGACCAGAATGGTCCCGAGAATGCGGTGCTGAATTATACAGGAATATATTTATAGTATGCAAGACTTGCGCAGCATTTGCGTCAGCCTGTCTCGATGGCAAGGCAGAGTTAGGACAACTAATGATAATGTTGAATCCAATGATTGATCGATTTAACTCCAAGTACGCGTGTTTCTGCATCCGCGAACCACAATTCAACAGATTGTTTCTGACCTCAAATCGAGGGGAATTACCAGAAAGGGCGCATTATGAAGGAGCACTTGCGGTCTGACCGTTGCCTCAGAGGATGGATAAAGGTGTACCATCAACTAAAATTAGTCGAAGTCATGACTATTAATGCGCTGTGATTGTTGACAATGCCTCAGATCGTTCATGTTAAAGGGACCATGTGCTGGATGTGAGCTTCTTCAGTCCCCCTCGCTCCTCCCACATTTACCACGTGCCAGAGTCAAACCTGCTGGACATGATGAGATCCCGCGCAGTGGTTGAACTTGCAAAAACCTTCCACATATTGCGTACTGTGCGCGAACATCCGCTTGCAATACACGTCATCGCTCATTAATGGTGTTGGTGAATTTCAGTAGTCGTTGTCGTATCAGCTCATACGACTGAATTAGCCATGCGATGTTTGAGTGTGCGAAACCAAACATGAGATACCTACCATGTTCTGGCCAAGACTCCCGCAAAAGCTTCTACCATTGCGCTGCAACAGAGTCCCAAGTGTCCCATCAAACCTCTGTGCGACAGGTTTAGCGATTGCTGTCGTATATGTGAATAAGGCCAAATAGGCGCGTCCGGGGTCCATATGAGAGGGGACACTAAGGGGGGTGGGGGCGATTATGAGAACTCACTTTTAGTAACCGACCGTGGAATCTTCGCCTGATTGCATCTATTATTTGCGGTATGGCGGATGGTTTTGGCGGTGGGACTGCAAGGAGGTGTCTGATTGTTGGGTTGATGTCGCTGATGTTTCGCGGTAAGTAATCGTTGCACTTGAAAATAGACTAGCTGACTTTCGAACACCTAGAACACCTTCTGTGGTAAGGTTGTGATAGACGGTGAAGTGAAGCCAGGATGGTTGGAGAAGTGTACAGCAACCCAAGTGCTGCAGTTATTATACCAAACGGTCCGCCTTTTTTGTCTCAAATTGGAACCACGAAAACACAGGGTTTGGAGTAACATGGACAGGTGAGGAGAAACTGGCTGCTGATAGAAACGAAAAGGCGAGTTCCAGGAAGCAGTTCAGAAGAAAAAGACGCAATCACTGCAATCATTTCGGATTCTCACTCAGACTCATCATCAGAGGCAGTCGCAGGTAAGAGTAGTGGAAGCACAAAGACCGCAATATTTATAGAACGTAGTTACCGTGGGATCACATGCACACTATAATTAACAGCTTTCGCGTGGGGTCGTAACTGATGCGATGATGGCTCGTCAGTCCGCGTCTGAGTCATTACTTGCCGCAGTTCCACCATTCGTTTTGGATGTTGGCGTGATGATTACTCGGCGTTTTATATAGCTGTCAGTGGGATTGTTTTTCACCCTCGCCCTCCCCAAGTGACTGATGAAATTGCGGCCATCAATGACTCGGACGCGGGCTAAAGAGCCATCATCGCATCATTTACGACCCCATTTCGTGATCGCGAGAGCTGTTAATTAAAGTGCGCATGTGCTCCCACGACAACTACGTTCTATAAATACTGCAGTCTTTGTGCTTCCACTACGCTTACCTGCGACTGCCTCTGATGACGGGTCTGAGTGAGAATCTGAAATTTCAGGCCAATAAACTGCCTGTTCCAGTGATCGCATCTTATTCTTTTAAACTGACTGCTGTTCATCAGAGTTCCCGCCAATGACTTTCCTGCCGTGGTGCCAGCATGATCAAATGTCAGACTAGGCAAACACTTGTCGAGAGTTTTCATTCGCCCCATGAGCAAGTCCCGTTTTTCCGTCATCACTGCTGTAAGTACAGTGTTTATCGAGGGAAAACCGAGACAGGAATCCGAGCACGGTCATGAACCTGTACGTATGGTATCATTTTCGCACTCATTTCCCAAGAATGTTCGATACCGACGTCACTCAGTCAGGGGTTCACGAATCCTCTTCATGGCATTGTTTTATCGAGCATGAATTTACTTCAGTGAAGGTGCAGTGAGGTACCGGACTAATTTACCTTTGACAATTTAGTCCCGTTTTCTTTGCCCGGATTGCCTGTTTGAATGTGACGAAAAAGAACACACCTGTACAACCCGCTTCGCTGGCCTGCTCAGCTGTCGTGCTCTATTTTCAGTTTACTTAACGTTAAGAATTTCTATATTATTCACTGGTCAGTTTTGCTTGCTGCATTTAATGCTAAGGGCTCGTGTGATATAACTCATTAGTTCGTGAGAAAATTATCACTTACGTCATTGGTGACCCCCGACGTTGACGCACACTTTATACCTTTCTATGTCATATTAAATAACATTTAACCTACTATTTGTTTGTGAATTTCTATTCCATTTACATATACTTTTCTCACGAATTTTCCGACATTTTTCTATCTCTGTCTTGATTATTATGTCTCACTCCAACCAGCAAATTGATGTCCCCGCCCAATCCCTTCATGCCGTTAATTTTACCTTACCCGATTTCTGGCAACACGCTCCAGAACTTTACTTCATACGCATCGAATCAGCCTTTTATTCTGCTAACGTCACCAAGGAGTTGGAGAGATATCACAAAATTGTGCAGGTTCTCCCCGCTAGTGTTATCTCTCAAGTTCAATCCTTGCTATCGAACCCTCCTGCAGATGCTCCCTATTCCACGTTAAAGGCAGAAATTCTTCGACTTAATTCTGTGTCCGGTCGAACACCGGTCGGTATCACCAGTTAATTAAGGAGGAGTCGCTTGGTGACCGGAAGCCCTCATAACTTCTACGTCGAATGCGTTATCTACTTGGAAACATGCAGGTTGACGATAAATTCCCTAAGGAGATATTTCTAGAGCGTCTGCCTGGAGATGTTCAAACGATCTTGGCGTCCGGTTCTCAAGATCTCACGGTCTCACGGGTGGCTGAAATGGCGGATCGAATGATAAAGGTGCAGCAGTTTCAGTCGCCTTCCGTTGCCCAGATCTCCAAATCCTCATCGACAGTGAATGAGCAGTTAATGAAGCAGGTATCGGCCATGGCGGATGAGATGGCCTCCCTTAAACTGCAGCCCGCACGCCTTCTAGTCGCTCACGCAGCCGTCGTCGTTTCCGTTTGCGACCTCGGATTGCCAATACTTGTTGGGATCATACTAATTTCGGCGTAAAGGCCCGTCGCTATTCCTCACTCTGCTATTTTAAGTTGAAACAGAGAAACCGGTCAGTCAGAGAATAGACGCGCCCATTTTCTTTGGCTCTTCCAACTCTGGTCGCGCCTTCTATGTTTGCGACATTGCAACTCGCAGACGTTTCCTGGGGAATACTGGAGCCCAAATCATCGTTCTTTCCCCAACTCCAGCTGATCGTCGTTTTCCCAGCCCTGATCTTCACCTCCAAGCTGCCAACTCTTCCTCCATTCCCACATTTGGCAGTCTGTCCCTCACCCTGAACATTGGCCTTTTGCGGTCGTTCACCTGGATATTTGTGATTGTTGATGTCCCTCGTGCAATCCTCGGCTCGGACCTTCTTGCCGAGTTCGATCTCGGCAAGCGTCGGTTTGTGGAGATGTCGGAAGTTGCGGCTGCCTAGGTGTTATCCACGAAGACGATGGGCTCCATGATTAGTTTCGCGAGCCTTCGCTGGTGGTTTTTGTACTTGTGGAGGTGGTTTTGACAAGCTCGTCTGTGTTTTCACCTGAATGACGTCCTGTGGCCTATGTGTCGCCAAAGCTAAGTTATAATTCTCCAAGGTCGGATGGCTTACGTAGGCCCTGGACGCACGACCGCAATATACCCATTTCTCATCTGTGTGTTTGGGAAGCCATGTGGAGCACATTAAACGTCCCCATAACTGCTCCCCTGTCAGCTCATAAACGCTCATAACTTGGCAATGTCCTTTTTCAACCTCCACAATCCTATGCGTAACGTTCTTAAACGTTACCTCCAGTACACAATCTCTCAGTCTTTGCGGATTGTTCGCGGTTGTTTCATCTTAAGTCCTTTCGATTTTATTGGAAATAATCCACATTCAACTTGGCTATGTTTAATACCTTTTGAATATTTAGCCAGCATGAAAGTCGATTTGCGGTGCAATTTTATCATAAATTGCTTGTTAATTTGGCGCAAGGACAGTAAGTAGTGGACCCCACTTAGTAGGGCAGCGCAAAATATAAAGAATATAAAATGCAGCTCATGGTAATCTGTAAGAAATGCCTTCCCAATTATTTTATTAATAATAGTATAGAGAAACTGTTTTTAATAGTATCTAATTACTTACTGAAATCTGAAACACCTACCAAGAACGTGAAGTCGGTTGGCTTTTTGGCTGGGCTTCTAAGATAAGGTGTAGGTGTTTGTAAACTGTTTGACGTTGAGCGTAGACAGGGCTGTATCGCAGACCAGATCATGCAGAGTCCTGAACTCTCAACACTTCATTTCACACGCGTATATTCAAGTAAACAGAAGCAGAGGTCAGTGCTTATTTGTGCCATGGATAAGCTGAATTTGCATTTTATGGCAGGCATCCAGGTGATCGATACAAAAATGCTGTGATGAATCTTTGTAACAGAACAGAAGTCAAATATCACCTCTGAAAATGACCATAATGGACATACTGACAATGCGGATGCTTGAGGCACCTCTGGTAAGATGGGATGTGGCCGTTTCTGCTATTCAACATTTTGGGAAAATCCCTTGATTAAGGAAAACACGAGGAATGAGTGCAAGAAAGATTTTATTGAAATTAAATCAAGCGACTACATTGAGAATGGGTAACGCTTTTGCTGAATGCGTATTACTAACTCGGAAATTAAACCAAAGTGCCATTGAGAAAGGTCTGCACCTTTTCGAAATGCGTTCTCGTTTCGAAAAGATAAATCTAGTAGTGTTGTAAAACTAATCATGATGCAGCATAAATCTATAATGATCCAGTTACCTCAGGGTGTCGGTTTTCGAAAGAACTTATTTTCGGCTGCATGCAAGATCTATACCCTGCAAAAAATTACTACTTAAGTAGCATGCAATTTTCTCATCGATTTTCGATGCCCATGAAAATTCAACTATATTTCATGAAAAACATGCATAAAAATCTCCATTCCTTTACTTATTCAGCAGAAAATCACGTCTTCTTCCAATTTCATACTCAAAAGAAGAGTATAATTCGGTTTTAAAAAAGCTTATAATTGTGAGATTTTTTAATACCGTTCAATAGCCGTTCATGAAACGTCATGTATCTGCATTTACGAATGTGGCTAGTAAAGTTAACAATATTGCTCAATTCCACTGCTTAATTTTTTGAACCTCATATGGTCTCCTCTTAACACCGTAGAGAAATGCATGGTTTTCCGTACACGGAAAATATACAGCTTGTAGTTTTAAAACCCTGAATGCAAGTGTAACAGCAGGTCGGGTTCAAAATTATTCGGGAATTAGAAAAGTTTTTTAAAACCGAATTATACTCTTCTTTTGAGCATGAAATTGTAAGAAGCCGTGATTTTCTGCCGAATAAGTAAAAGAATGAATATTTTTATGCATGTTTTCCATGAAATATAATTAAATGTTCAAGGGCATCGAAAATCAATGAGAAAATTGCATGCTATTTAAGTAGTCATTTTTTGCAGAGTATAGATCTCGCATGCAGCCAAAAATAAGTTCTTTCGAAAACCGACACCCTGAGGTAACTGGATCATTATAGATTTATGCTGCATCATGATTAGTTTTACAACATTACTTAATTTATCCTTTCGAAACGAGAACGCATTTCGAAATTTTGATTGACATTTCATGAGTTAGCACATCTACTGTATTTCAAGAGTGTGATGAAATGTAATTGAATCTATGACTCCGTGGACGTAATTGCCACTTTTATTAGGTTGATGACTCTATTTTAGTAAAAGAAAAACTGGATTTCGAAATGTAACTTAACAAGTTTTTTCTCAGGTATGTAAATTTCCAAAGACCCCAAGTGAATGGTTGGATCGGCAAGTTCGCGAGTATTACGCACGTTTTTAATTATTTCTCGCCAGCACAATAAAACTTTCAAAATAACTGCTAAGCGGGTTGTTAAATATCAGGTCCACCCTTCGCAAATGGAGGTAAAGAAGTGAGGAAGGCTTCACCTACTCAGGCGGGTCGAGGAGCTCAAACTCTTAACTTGACAGTACTGACATAGGGATATCTAAAATTACGTTTAGAAAATGAAAAACTGCCCTAGTTGCATTATCGGTACATGTTAAAAGAGGAGCTCCTCACTCTTAACAAGTAACGCTACCACCTTGGGAAGAAAGAGGTCTGCTTTTTTTCCTTGGGGGCATCTAAATGAAAAGGGTAGAATGTAAGCTCAAGGATGATGGGGCTTGCCTGTTAATGTCTGAAAGCAGGCACTTGTGGCGGCCGCAGACCATTGGGCGGCGATGACTCAAGATTTGACTGACCACCGTAAGCAGATTGGAAAAGTAAAAAGTGCAACAAAACGAAAGCGGTCGTAACAGCAAGTAGGGATCCGCTGACAGGCTTGAATGGGCTTAGGATGTCGCCCTTGATAGTTCGCAACAGGCAGACTGTGTCCCTTCAAAAAGCTGACAGGCCCTCGTTAGTAACTTGATTGGCGAGATTTAAAAACAAGACCCGTGCAGCTTCTCACCAACGCTGACGTTCCAAAAGGCTGCCCTCTCTGAAAAGTCCTATAACCATACCATATCAAACTTCTTCACTTACCCGGAAGTTAATGTGGGAATTAAATTCAAAGTCCTTGGTACAAGTCCTTTCAAGTTCATTTCGAAAGTTGATATGGGTATCTGGACTGAAATACATCAGCCTCAGGGTGAAAATGACACAATATTTATTAGCTAACGGGCATTGCTTAGGATGCAAATATACGCTGAGGTTGGTCTACTGTACTCCCAGAAAAGATGCTACTTAGAAAAATAGTCGTTTGGTCAGCCGATTTTATGTGGTTGCACGCCACGTCTAAAAGCGTCTTTGCTTACCCGGACGTCCTGTGGCGTTCTCCATCTCTTTTTTCGGTCACTTGACTCCAAGACGCTTCACTAATAAATGCGAATTTATTAGTTTAGCAATCAAACATGGAGTCCGTATTAGCAAATATTACACAGAAAACACACTGAAAAGCCGAACTCCTCCCCCATACTTGTCTCAGGAGACTGCGCAAAAATACCAAGGCAAGTGTTTTGTATTTCAGTTAATGCTTCGGTGGGGAACATGGTAAATCAGTCTCAATGTTTAAAGTCTCATGAAAATAGTCAAGGTGTCCTTAGGCTGCCGAAGGTGCCAGCGTAGCTTAATGCCTTGCTCAAGACCCCGAGTGTGGTCATAAAATTGCCGACTAGAGAACTCGGTCGAATCTTATTTCGTAGCCGCACCTGGAGTGGACAAACCCCGGCCGCCTCTCATAAGGGGGTAAAAGGGGGTTTAACATTAACCCCAACCCCTGAACCCAACCCCTATCTCTAACTTTAACCCCTAACACTAATCCCTAACCATAACTCTAGCCTCTAAACCCTAATAGGCGCGCTTACGAAATAAGATCTTACCGAGAATCCCTCCGGAGAAGTGCAGCTTACCCAGTAACCGCCTCCTTCGGCAAATTTTGCTTTAAATTGGGTTCCACGAAATCCGACATGATGTTGATGCTCCCGCACTGAAAATAAGGTCTTTCTAATATCGAAATAAATTACATCGTTGTTTACAGCTTTTGAAACGTGGTATATATTCCCTGGAAATGTCTTTCATATCGTCGAACAAGTTGGTAAATATCAAGGGTTTGTAGTGCATTATGTAGCTCATGAAGTCTTGTGACCAAAATTTAGATAATCATTCCGAGACACATCGAAAATCGCCCGATTTACTTATTAGCTTAACGCTTTGCGAAAAAAATCTGTTTATATGCAGACTATGAGCCTCTCGGTAAGTTACTTTGTCATTTGAGAAGCCTTAAAGAACAATTATTTGTGTGTGGGTGGACTGGGAGCATGTCATTCATTGAGAAATGTTCTAGCAAAACAAGATAGTGGGTAGAGTCCTCAAAGCGACCCTAATGCATCGCTCAAATGGGGTGGTTCCAGGGGCCAGCGCACTCAAGCATATCGGAAATAGACGTGAAAGCATGTCGCCAAGTCGTTTTCGAGATAAGGCTCGGAAACCGATGGTCTGGGTGGGACCGGAGACGGTGCTAGAGACGGTGCAGAAGGTTTGTGGAATCCTCGATCGCATCTCGCGGGACTAGCGAAATCATCTCACTGGACCGAACACCACTTCAGCGGCGGAGCAACCAATGTCCGACTTCAGAGAGGAGCGGATGCCCAACAAGACCAGGGGAGATGGTCCGCCCAGTCTTTCGGGTAGTCTGCGACGCGTAGGAAGGCCTGCAGCTGGCGGTGAAATCGTTTGACTGTCACGTTGACTGCCGGAGGATGGGCTGTCCGTGCGGATGCGAGTACATTCTAAAGAGACTGGAAGAGGTTAGATTCAAACTGGGCACCGCGGTCAGTCGTAAAAGTGGAGAGTGCACAAAAAATGGCAACCCAACGATTGAGGAAAGCCCTGACGACAGTCAGAGCAACGAAATCGGGCAGGGGGATAGCTTCCGGACAGCGAGTGAATCGATCCACGCAAGTGAGGAAATAGGAACAGTCATTGAACAGAGGCAGGGGCCTACGTACCCAGGTGGACATGACTGAACCGTGCATCCGGAGTGGGGAAGGTGCCGGAGTTGGAGTCCGGAAACGTCCCCATCACAGGGAGAACAACACGACGTTGTTCGGCTGCCATCTCAACTAGGTCGATCCCACGAGAAAGGTGGAGATGTGCGATGGAGGGTCCGGACAGTGCATCAGCCACCTCACTGCGTGACCCGTCGATGTGGCGGATGTCTAAGGTGAACTGCGAGATGTAGTCCAATTGACGAACTTCCCCAGGGGCTGAGCTTGTCGGAAGAGGACTTGAGAGCGAAGGAAAGAGGCCTGTGATCCGTGAACACAGGGGAGTCCCTGCCCTCAAGGAAATGCCGGAAGTGTTTTATGGCGAGGAAGACAGCAAGGAGCTCCCGTCCAAATGTGCTATAGCACGTCTCGGCAAGTTATAGCATCCTGGAGAAGAAAGCTAGGAGTTGGATGTTACCAGCAAGGTGCTGTTGGAGAACAGCGCATACTATAACATCGGAGGCGCTTACCATGAGGGAAATGGAGACTCGGGAGAAAAATGCGTCAAGGGGGTGTCGTCAGTCAGGACAGCACTCATCTTATCAAAAGCAGCGAGGGCGTCTGCAGACAGCTCGAACGAACCTTTTGGACCCGAGAGGAGGTTTGTGAGTGGCATGATGGTGTCTGCGCTGTGTGGGACGCATCGGTGGTATAATTGCGCTATGCCCAGAAACCGTTGCAGTTGACATTTGGAAGAGGGAGGTGGGAAATCACCTAGAGGCGCAACCTTCGATGAAAAAGCATGGATTCTGTTGGAGTCAACCGGATATCGAGAAATTCTAGGAGAGCATACCGAGTACGCACTTGGACGGGTTGAGAACACCGCCAAATCTTTGAAGGCGGTCGAACACCGTTGCAAGCTACTCAATATGTTCTTCAGCAATAGAGTTAACTACCGATAAGTTTGTTGATATAGGCGTAGACAAATAATGGGCCGCAAAACACTCTGTCTACGGACTTGTCAAAGGTTGGGAGGCGTTACGAAGCCCAGACGACATGCACAGGAACTAAAAGAGGTTAAAGCGGTGGTGACAGCCGTCTTCAAAACGTCCTCTGGGACGAAGGAAATTTGGTGGGAAGCACGGACCAGGTCAGTCTTTGAAAACGCTGATTTGCCAAATAGGGCACCGGCGAAATCCTGAAGATGTGGGACGAGGTAGCGGTCTGGGACTGTAACATTGTTCAGCAAAGACGAAGACCTAAGGGAAAAGACGCCGGCGGTCAATGTCCAGAGAGTGGGAGCAAATACCGAAGGTAACGATTGGTGAGGTGTTGACGGCCTGAAGGAAAAAGTTGGCATTGGGGCACCGACGATCAGTTACTGTGGGCAGAATGGCACTCAGTTGCGCCAAGAAACGCCTGCCACTTCGTGTGTCACGGGCATAAAATGTGCAAGCAGAATTAGAACTGCCATGAAGATCGGCTGCATTAACCTTCGGGCTGATCCGTTTGACCAGTTTGCTCTGCTTGGAGTCGAAGAATCAGGCAAAGATGCAGCGAAGGGATTTAGCCCCAAAGGTGGTGTAATACCAGCAGGTGGCGGCTGTGTTGGAAAGGGCTGAATGTAGAGACTGGACATGTGGGATAGACGACTTCGACTGGAAGCGGTATACTTCTGGAGAGATGTTACGTCTTCGGCCAGCTGTGTATGTTCGATCTCCAATTGCGAAAGGGGCGACGCAGGAGGAGTTAAAGAGGTTAAGAATGCTGAAAGTGACGGTTTGGAAAAACCGTGCATCTCCATAAGCTGCTCGGCCATTTAAGTAAGTTTATTAGTCGAAAGAATGCCAAG